>JASGAU010383693.1:0-32946 GCA_030220045.1 Australoheros facetus
TGTGTGTGTGTGTGTGTGTGTGTGTGTGTGTGTGTGTGTGTGTGTGTGTGTGTGTGTGTGTGTGTGTGTGTGTGTGTGTGTGTGTGTGTGTGGAGAAGCATACCTGTGGAGGAGAAAACTGAGCAGTAGTGAAGATGCCCAGAATAAGGTGGACTAAAGAGCAGCAGTGGAAGTGGGTGTGACCGCAGAGTCAAATCTAGTGAAGAACTGACTGAGTTCATTAGCTATTGCCACATCATCCATAAGTGGATGTTGAGCCAGAGATCATATTGATTCCTCTCAATATCTCATGAATGTTTCTGTATTATATATTCCTTTCTATCTTCTTTTTGTATTACACTTTTGCCATTTTCAGTCTCTTCTTCAGCTCATGTTGCACCTGTTTGAGCCATACTCTGAAAGCTACCCTTTTCTGGTTTATGTCACTTGAAATCCAGGGTTTGTCATTGTGGAAACAGTGCACAGTCTTCGTAGGAATGACTGTGTCTCTACAATAGCTGATATACTCAGTAAAACGATAAACCTGTCTTTTTATGTCCATACTGTTCTCATCTTTTTCTAGTAGCACTCATGGTATACTTTGTGAGTCTTCACTAATATCTCCAGCTCATCACTTTTGTTGGGCAAAGAGTTGGCATTTCACATGATGATTGTTGGCAGAAAGGGTTCATATCTCCACTTCCAATCTTTCAAATTTGCACCAGCATGGTAACCATGAAAACCATGAAAAAAGATTTAAAAAATTAAAAAAAAAATTAAAAAAAGATTAAGAAAAATTTGCATCTGAAGTCTTCATGTTTCTATATGCATTAACCAAAATCTACAACAAAAACAGCCTCTGAAAAGTACATTGTGCATAGATAAACTTGTTGCTCTCATGTAACATTTTATTGTTTCCCATGCTCATTATATCTATAATGAGAACAGCTGCACATAATTGTGGTGTCTCCATAACAATCATCAACATACTGTAACAGAGAAGAACATGTAAGTACAAGACTTGCACATCACATCATTAAAAATAGTATAAAATTAAGAGGAAACTTTATATATCAGATTATATATTACTTAGGATACAATATTAATTTTATTTTACTTTACAAGAGCATCTGGCCCACACAGTGTCTCCTGAGAAAAATTCCGGCCCATGGACAAATATAGCTGATGACCCCTGCTTTAGATGAAGGCTTTCTTCATCATTGTGAAAAAGTAACAGAAATACATTTGGTGTTAGTACCTTTTGGTGTGTTTTTAATCAGATTGATAAATAATATGGCTTGCTGTGTTCTAGAGCCTACCGAAGACGCTTGTGTTTCAGTTTTGTTGTGTGATATTCTATTTTTCTTTTTAGTCTGTTACTTTTGTTAACTATCATTTTCCCAATTTAATGGTGGGGTAACATTTGTTGTTCCTGAGCTCTTTTGAACTTCCTGGCTCCTCTGTCTTAATGTAAATCAGTCTTCAGTTATTTAGGTAAACTTAGCTGCAAGCTAGCTTACCCTGAAAACTGTATTTTGCTAAAATAAACAGCTCTGCTTGAAGGGACTGTTGTAAAGTGTAGATGAGCTGTTGCTATAGAGAATCCAAAAAACACAGATGACTTCACCAAACAATGTTGTTTAGATTTCTGGTCACATCCCCATCAAAATGCTCCCTCTTACACAACAAAACCAAGTGTATAATTAAGGCTCGCACTCTGTTACAGCTGATGGCATGTCCCAGTGTCTGTCAGAATGTCCCACGGGGTTCAGTTTTGAGATTTGAAATGCATAATTTGTGTTCGTATGTTGGCTTTAAAAAGGCAAAGGGGAAAGTTGTGTTCAGGAGTAAATATGGGAAATATATTCAATTTTATTTGTATAGCACCAAGTCACAGCAAACAGTAGCCTCAAGGCATGTGATGGCCTCAGAGAGAAGATCTGAAGGAGGCACTGACCACAGATTATCCAGGAGTAAAAAACATCTGAGTCACCAGTAGCTGCACAAAATGTAAACACACATAAATGCACAAGTTCTGATGTTATACCTTCAAGAAACATAAAGTTTTTCAGTAAAATTTTCTTTGATTTCACCTGAACTGCACACGGAAGACATAATTTCATAACCCTGGCCCGCGGGTGTACAGCAGGGTGGTCCACTGCTCTTGGGCTCGCTGGCTGGTGACACCTCACCCTCACCCTGAGGTAGGAGCCACACAAACTGCTCGGTCACCAACACCTCCAACAGACATTGTTCCTTGTACAGCTCATTGAACGGGCAGCTTACCTTAGTTGCTAGGCATAAATAAATGCCTGGTCAGCTGGCTCCAGCTTCGTGTTCCAGAACTGTCAGTGATTATCCACAAGGGAGTAGCCCATCCCATCCAGGACTGCTTTCCAGAATGTGGCGAAACTCACCCAAGCTGAGCAGGCAGACTGAGTGCCATAGTCTGGGTTACTCCCACCAGCAGAGGGAGAATGTGCACCTTCCCCTCCGCTGCTGGCCACTTGCACGTCTCTGCTGTTGCCGTAAATGCATCCAGGAAAAACTGGGGGTCGTCCACCATTGGCATCGCAGCCTTTTCTGCCACTGCAACCACTGGCACCACGTCTGTCATCCTTTACTGGGGTACCTTTGGCGCCAGTGTAGCAGTTGCATCTGTCAGCGTAAGTCCTCCCCAGTAAGGGGCCTGAGAACTCTAGGTTCCACACACACAATTTTTATTTTCCCCACTTTTCTACACTTTTGTGCTCCACGTTTTTATGCCCAGCTGTGGAATGCTCTTTGAAAAGCTCACTGTTGGGCATTTTTTCACACTCATCTTTGGGTGTCGAAGGGCAGAGGTCATTAAGGAGACAGCTGTGGGGAAAAAGCTGTTCCTGAACTTGGTGGTTTTTGTCTGGAGGCTCCTCTAGTACCTTCCAGAGGGCAGGGGGGCGGGGGTGGGTGGTGGGCAGTGAAAAGTCCATTTGCTGGATATGAGGAATGTTTTGTGATGTTTTATTTTGTGAAATTATAGTCTGATTTAGCTACAGTAAATTAGCCCCAGCTGTGGTGTACACTTTGATTCAACAATTACATATTTTAAAGTATGTTTCAAGGCAGAACATTTATACTTTTACTCCAGTAAAGGTTTATTTTTACAGAATGTACATATACTGTAGTATTACTGCATTTATATATGATAAGATAAGAAATCCCTTTATTAGTCCCAGTATGGGGAATTTTAGTATATCAGTATATCAATATAAGCATAGTATACTTCTTTCACAACTGTAAAAAGTTGATAATCAGCATTTAATTAGAGCATTTGTTCACTGTTTATGGAACCAGTTAACAGTATTTTTTTCTAATACCCACAGATCTAAGTACCTACCAGAAACAGCTCTGTAAGTCTCTTTAGTACTCGATTTGTAAATAAACAAATATATGAACTTATTAGACAAAAACTCCAAAAAATTAAAGAAAGTTGTACAAGAAATGTTTCAGCAGTGATTACAGCTGACAGATACATGTGTGATGTTTCCCTGTTGTCTGCAGGACAGGGGCAGAGAGTGATGGATCTACAGCAGACATAACTAAAGTTAGCTGCACAGAAAACCACAATCTCGAAAAACTTGGCATACTGAGCACACAGCAGCTGCAAGGATGGCATGTAATGTAGTTATGACACTCCAGTTCACAGAAACTGTAATATACTCATATGTAAAGGATCAGTTTGCAAAGCACAGCGGCTTAAGCGTTTTCAACAGTTCATTAAAACTGACACCAGCACTGGCACGAGCACCAGCATTATCAGGGACATCACACATCCTGGACACTGCCTCTTCACCCACCTCAAGACTGAAAAACAGCTTTTACCACTGAGCTGTTACACTACTGAACACTGATCATATGAAACCCAACAGACAACCTCCTTGCACATCCACTGCGCAAATTCAGCACATTTGCGTACAGTTTTAAATAGACCGTTTATTTGCTATTCACACTCCCTTTGCTCACTGTAAATATCAGATTTTATTTATATTTCTTATTTCTATTGTATTATTTTGGCACCTGGAGGATGGCTCCAACAAAATTTCATTGTACTGTGCAATGACAATAAAGATATCTTATCTTATCTTATCGTACATCTTCTGAGTCCTGCATTGGGGTCTATACTCTGCCTGCCACACAGCCCATTTCATGACAGTTAATGTTTCAGTTTTTACTTACAGAATGGTTTACTGCATCAGATTTCCTCCATAATGTCTCCCCTCAAATACAAAGTAAACAGCATTTTTTACTACCTTTGCAAATGCCGCTTAGTTGGATGGTTTACGCTATAGTCTGGAAAAAAAAAAAAGTTAAAAGGGAAAATCCATGTGTATATTTAACAAAGGGCCTTGCAAGGATTGGGTTCCCAGCGACTTTTGTCTCCTGGCTGTAAATATGTGTGGTTAACCACTGGAATCTCAGCTCTGGCTGTGTTAATGTGCCAGGTCCATATGTAATGTCATTCAATTACACTGACACTCTGCTACATACAGGATTGAGAATATGAATTAAGAAATGCAGAAGGAGATCATTGTTTTCTCTCTGATTCTGTAATACATTCAAATGGGTCATCTCATACAAGACATGCTGGTCTTGTAGTTTAATAAGTATGACCACATAAACTCAATAACCCTGAAGACAATCAGCTCAGTCAAACAGAGAACATGAAATCATAGTGGTCTCAAAAGTCACAACACATTACTATTTTCCCCCCTAACCCCTAACCACTAACCTTCGACCCTAACCCTAACCCCTAACCCTAACGCCTAACCCTAACCAGCCCTACAAGGAAAAAAAAGAGAGAGAGATGTCACTAAATGAAACTGTCAAATTAACACAATACAAACCCCACAAATGAAACCCACTCCTCCGGAAACCCGGAGGACATCGGTTGTCGGCCAACAGACAATTCACCCTCCACAATAGGAGTAACACGACTTCCACACAAGCACCACTCTGCTTGAACTGGCCTCGCAGCACTTTTCCCTCTCTGGCATCTCCTCTCCACCTCTTTATACGAGGTGTCCTTGATCGGAAATGGAAACACCTTGGATTCAGCCCCTGCTGTGGAGAGAGAGAAAGAACACAGAGTGATCTCACGCTCACAGAAACAACACAGCACACAACCATAACACCCCCACCCACAAGAATGAACACCACATAGGCAGGTTTACACAAAAGTCTGTGCTCTAGAGAGGGCATCAGCCACAACATTGTTGCAACCGCTTTCTCTATCTCAGCAGTGGAATACCTGACTTGGTGTTTATTCAATTTCCATGAGAAATAGCAAACAAGATGACTGACTTCTCAGGCCACGAAGTTGAATAGTTTGGAGAAATCTGGGGCCGCAATAACAGGAGAGCTAGAGAGAAGAGCTTTAATGCATTCAAATGCTTGCCGGCAGGAATCATTCCACAGGAATACACATTTAGGACTGCACAGGTTGGTAAGAGGAGCACGATCTGTGAAAAGTCTAAAACTGAATCAATAAATATCCACACAACTCATTCGTAGTGCTCGGTACCAGGAAGGCGAGAACAGCAGCAGTCTACTATCACATGTTCAAATGACTCCCCAATAATGGGGATGGCGTGGGGTGGGGCAGAAGGGACCACCTGGAGACATCACAAACAGATTCAGATACAGCACTAAATCAGTGTAGTGCTATAAGTCTGCTCTAATGTGAACTGTAAAGAACAGTTGACTGTGCTAGGCTAGGCACATCTCTGCATGCATAAAATGAAGAGGGAGAAAGAAACCAGGAAGTTTCTTTTCTATTTTACAGTCTGTGCCAGTGAGAAAAGCCACCAAATCACATGCTAAGAAATTAACAGATGGCAAAATGTAAACAAATATCTGCTGAACAGATAAAACCAACAAGTTCTCCAATGCAAAGTAATTTGTTTCTCCCCTCAAATAGGACCCACAGGAGCATTTCCAAAATGAGCTCCCCTACAGGTGGTGGGAGAAAACGCAACCTGATATTGTGACATAGCATGTAAATTACAGGCCACATAACATTGCACGTGTTATGTCATTGTGTAAAGTTCAAGCTTTTACTTTGGCATCAAATGCCATTTAGTCTCCATAGACTTTTCAGTGGAAGAGATGGCGTGTTATTTTATGACCAACTTTAATATTAACACAAACGTGCAGTGGCACAACCCCCTATGATGAGAGGTGAGGTTGGTGATGAGAGGTGAGGTTCCATTTTAGACTGAGGTATAAACCATGTCAGATTTGATAGAATTGTCGCAACCTGCATAGGGAGGGATAGAAAAGTGCTCAGCAATAAAAGCAGGAGAAGGGAGAGAGGAGAGACACAGATGTTGGGCAGAGGCACTAAGAGTCAGGGGAGTTGTTGCCGACAGTGAGTGGGGGAGAGGCTGGGTGATCCTGTACTCACTTCCTGTTTTATTTTGCTAGTCTATTGACCGGGCCAGTTAAATTATTTTTTTAATGAACTTGTCTGTCCTTGGTTCTGTTCTAGTACATTTTCACCTGTCTATATAGTTTATTTAGCAATTCCTACGTAATTCCAGGGACTCTCTGTTCCCTGATCCAACACACCTGAATCAAATGGCTGAATTACCTCCTCAGTATGCAGACAAGTTCTCCAGAGTCCTGCTAATGACTTCTATATTTGACTCAGGTGTGCTGAAGCAGAGACACATCTAAAACCTGCAGGACACCGGGCCTCGAAGCTTGGATTTGAGAATCCCTGATTTAGACAGAAAAGAAGGTAACATGGGTGTGTCCTCATCAACTCTGCAATCCATTTTAGCAGTTCATGAAGAAGCAATCATGTCTTTGTATGAAAACATCACAGCTTAGAGACACAGTCACACATCATGTACATGTTACAGATTCTAAATTGCCCATTTATTGGGGTGGCTGTGGCTTGGTTGGTAGAGCAGGTCAACTACTAATTGGAAGGTTGGTGGTTCGATTCCGGGCTGTATGCCAAAGTATCCTTGGGCAAGATACTGAACCTCAAGTTGCTCTCCGACGCAAGCGTTGGAGTATAAATGTGTGTGAATGTTAGACAGTAAGCACTTAGCTTAGCTACACATGGAAGTGCTTGTGTGAATGCAAATGCATTGTATAAGCATTTTGAGTGCTCAGTTAGAGTAGAAAAGTGCTATATAAGAACTAGTCCATTTTAAAGTCATCAAACGCAGTATAAAACCATCCAAGTTATTATATAGATAGAAGAGATAGTACATATTACAGTACTATGTACAGTATGTTTATGTGTGTGAGTGTGTATGTATACACACACAGGTGTATATATTGTGTGTGTAATAAATTCATGCATGTATATATATGTATATATTTTCTTTATATTATTGTTACTTATATTTATTCTTCTTTTAAATCACTCAAAACTGTCACATGGGCAACACTGGGACCTGAGGACAGAATTTCGTTCCACTGCATGCAAATATGATGCAAATGACAATAAAGAATCCTTGAATAATTATCACACGTCGGCCAGATGTGCCAGCCCCCTGAACCCACTGTAACAACCCTCCCCTACAGTTGAACCACAAACCACACCTTGCCACCACAATTATGAAAAATCTTATCTCTAATTGTTACATTTTTATTTGTGAAGAAAATCATGAAGTCATTATTAGTTAAGGTTACAGGAATGCTCAGTTCAACAGAGCTCTGACTCTTTGAAAGCCTGGCTATGGTGCTGAAAAGAAACCTGGAGTTATTCTTATTTTCTTCAATAAGCGATGAATAGTAAAATCTCTGACTGTAGCTCTACAGTGGGCTTTATTTTATAGAGCAACACATTCGTTTTCCAGGCTAAATGAAGACATTTTAAATTAGTGAGGCACATTTCCTCTCCAGCTTACAGGTTATCTCCTTTAAGCTTTGCATTTGAGTTATACCAGGGAGTCAAATAATAGATTAAATGCATTGTTGAGGATGTCATTTTCAGCATCTATGGGGGGATGGGGTTTTGTGAGGATGAAGGAGGAGGAGAGGAGCTGCAGAAAGGCATGTAAGACTTTCGCTCTGCTTCCTCATCTCAACTCTTGATAGTCAGATTTTGGGGTGGTTTAATAAATTTGGCCACACGCACGCACGCACGCACGCACGCATGCACGCACGCACGCACGCACTCAAATCAAAACATAAACCAGAACTAGGAATATAAACACCCTCTGAAAACCCAAAACAAGTAATGAAATTACAGAACCCTGGATCTATGGCCCAGGTATCCTGCAAATGAAAGCAACTACAGAAAATTCCGTTTTTGCCACCTGAAAAACAGTTAAAACTGGAGATTTTTCAGAACAGCAAGTTAAAAAAAAAAATCATTGCCTTTTGATTTTCAGCAGGTCTGAGTATACCACAACGGCCTCATAACAGGCAGTCATAAAATGGCTACAACTTTTTCAAACTTCAGTGAGACCGAAGAATATTTTGACTTGTTCAAAAAGATCTTCGGACAGGCCCTAGATACATAAGGAATCATAGCAGGACTAGTGGAACCCACCACTTTTCTGTTCTTTCCTTTCTCCATCGTGGCATTCTGCAAACTCAGCTTTCTTTGCCTCAGAGACGTCCAGTGTCACCTCATTTCCTTCAGGAGCATCGCATCCTTTTCCTCAAGAATTAAAATAACACAGGACACTGTTGCTTGCTATTACTTCCTATTAAAGTAGACATAACTAAAACAAAACTAATATAAAGCGTACTACTGTAGGTACCACAGGAAAGCGTAACTATCAATGAACATATCCACTCTGTCTGCTGTTTCTGCCATGGCATCAAATTCATGTAGCAGAGAAGACCTTTTTTTTTTTGCCTCTCTAATTCAACACCAAAATGTCTTCTGCCATGTGCTGGTCTGTTAATGAAAAATGTACATACCACAAACACACACCCAACACACTCAAATACAGAGAGTGAAAACAATAAAACAAGAGCAACATTGCACCACCTTTATGAACTTATGTACCAGAGACACGCAAACAAAGGTGCTCTATCTTCATCTGGAAATCTGACAGGGAGTCCAGACCTCTTGGTCCTTTTTGAAGAAAATTGTATACTGTTAATGATTAAACCCAAATTTCATGGAGACAAAATAAGAGTCCACTCTGAGTCCAGTCCTGAATATGTCACGGCTGCTGTGGCAGGCACAGCAGAGAGGACCTCATTGCAGGACACAAAGGCAAGAGCTATACTTGTACTTCACTTTATTGTAAACACTTAATGAGACTCGGCTGGTCTGGGGCCAGCTACACGAAAAAACTTGAAGACTTGAAACTCAAAACTTGAAACTAAATTAAAAAAATACACAAGGATAAACAGAATAACAAAGCTGGTGAAGGAACAAAATAAAATGTAATAGTAAAGGATAAATTATATCACAATAGAACGGAGAGGCGGCTCTTATAAGAGCCTTTGTGATCAGATTTGAAGAGGATTGACTCTGTAGATTGTAACAAGAAGCACTCTGAGGCAGAATAGTTATCTAAATTAAAAACCATTTTAACTTCCTCATTTTTCAACGTATTTTCAAGTGGTTTAGTTTGTTACAAATGTCAAACATAGTTATTGATACGGGACATGTTTTCATGCAAAAATGTGACTGGTATAGTTCTATAAATGAAATCTGGTAAATGGCACATGGACAGGAGGATCCAGGGATCAATCCACCAACCTTCTAATTGTTAGCCAATCTGCTCTACCATGTGAGCCACAGCCACCTCATTTATAACTAGGCAACTGTTTTTTGGTGAGGGCTATTTAGGAGAAGAATAATGCTGACGTTAAAGCTCTAAAATGGCAACAAGAAGCTTTTAGTTCAACCGCGGCTGTCACTCTGAGATATATAAATGAGCTTGTTGCTGGTGATGCAGTAGAGGAGAGAGTACTGATATTAACAACATTACACTATGAAATGGAGTTCAGAGGCAGACATCAAGTAGGCTGCACATCCTTGGACAATATAACAAACATGCTGTTCATGTTCAGACAAAAAAAACAAAAAAAAAACATAAACATCTTCAACTGGAAGTCTTTTTGCAGACACTGAAATTACCTTCTGATGGCCATTAAAAAGAATGCAGGTTTAGGTTAGTTCCACTTTTTCTTCACTTTTCAAACCCAGAAGCTGCAAGATAGACCAGTGTGTAAGGCGAATGCACATTCGAGCAAAAGAGCAAGAGAAGACCTACCTAAACCTAATGTGAATAAGACCAGTTTCAAAAAAGTGAGCCCTGATCTGGTCAGAAATTGAAGACAAACAAACATGTTTGTTTGCATCTGTGTTCCAGACTGACTGAAGTGGTGGTGATATATTTTTTTTCCTTCCAGGGAGGATCCGACCTCAGATGAGCTCAAAAAGCTCACGGATTTGAAACCTCTCTGTCTCCTTTGTTTCTGTGCCTCTCTTCTCTCCTCCCTCCTTCCCTCTCTGCTCTCTAATCACTGTGTTGCGGTGGTCACACTTTCTCCTCCCTATTTTCTCCTCTCTGGGCTGTATATAAGTGCAGACGGCTGACTTGTATTTCAGACTGAAAGAGGGAATGAATGCAGGCGTACAGCACAGAGAGCAATCATGACTCCTGCTTTGACCCCTGAAGAGGAGACGCCAGCATCTACAGGTGAGCTCTTAGATAGTGTTACTGTTTTCACCAGCTAAATGTTAAGAGCTTTTATTTTTTCAAGGCTGAAAGAGTCTGGCTTTCCGGCAGCTTTTGTTTTGCTGCACAAAGGGGAAGATAAAAGTATTTTTAAACCCTGAGGGAAGCGGCAACCCTTGGGGGAGTGCTCTGGGTAATGCAGGAAGGGGAGGAGGAGAACAGGAGTGCCTGCTCATGCAAGGAATGTTGCCTCAATGTAAAATAAAAAAAAAACTCAAAGTTTTTCCCCATTGAGAAATCAGACGCACAGCAGCAAATTTCCTGAGCCTCAGAGTGGAGTTTTCAACAGGCACAAGTTGTGCATCAGCTGTAACAGAGACAGCAAAAAGGTGTCATTTAGGTAGCATCACAGGCATTTAGCGGATGCTTTGACTCAGTGAGTCACAGCAAGAGCACCTGACAACAAGGGAGGTCACGGTTTTCAAGGATCGTCACTGAAAGCTTTTTTTTCACACAAGGCCAGATAGGTTTGGACAGTTTTTTTTCCCCCTAATAAATGAAATCATCATTTAAAATCTGCATTTTGTATTTACTTAGGTTATCTTTGTCTAATATTGAGATTTGTTTGATGATCTGGAACATTTAAGTGTGACAAATATGCAAATAAACTAAGAAATCAGGAAGGGGGCAAAAAATCTTTGCATGGCATTGCATGTAAACAAGCACATCTGAACATCCTCACTAAAAATATCTGCCAACAAAAATTTTAATGTTTTCTAACAAATTTGCTCTGCTCATTACACCATCGTCTCTATCTTCTGTCTTGAAAAAACAGTTTTCTCTTCATTATGAGGTTGCTGTGTAGAGCTCACATATTGAGATGAAACCAAAGAAAATCTGCCTCCCCTGCAGTATTTTCATCTGCATTTTTCTCTCCTCTCACTCTTCCTCAGAGGTCATCCATCTGTTTTCTCCATCTGACAAATCAACCCCAAATCACCAGTCACTTTCATCCCGGCAGAGTGATTTCTGGTGTTCGGTGCTCTGGCTCTGCCAAATGGAAAGATTTCCACACAGAATATAAACCAATTGGTTCTGTTTATATTCTGTGGATTTCAACTTTGATGGTTAGTGTTTTCCAGCTTTTGTTTTCAGGCTGTCAAGTGACAAACATGAATCAGGACCACATTTGATTTTTGTTAAAATGCTTCTCTCTTTGCTCTGGTTAACACTTTGTGTGTGTCTCAAGGAAAATTCTGATGCAGAGTCATGTTACTGAGTGCTTGAAGAGATGATGGGCGTGACAAGCTGCAACCTTTCTATGTGTAAAGGCCACTGTCAGTTTGAGAAAATGTTAGAATACTGAATCAGATGTATAAACATATTACAGTACCATTCAGCCATTAGGCTGACAACAAAACTCTTTGTGGAAAGTTATAGTACATTTGCTGCTTTCACTGTATAAAGATAATAAACTGTAGGACAATACTGTATGAAACATTTCAACAGGAAAGTAACATGTATTTATTTGATGCCCAAACTAAAGCGTGTAGTGGTGAGATGCATATGGCATCTGACAAGACAGCATTATGTGACTCCCCAAAATGGAATATTCAATTCAATTCAAATCTATTTGATTTATATAACACCACAGCACAACAAACAGGTGCCTCAAAGTGCTTTGTATCATAAAGTAAACACAATAATTACAGAGAAAATGGTCAAAACGACCCAGCGCTTGGTGACAGTAGGAAGGAAAACAGGAAGAAACCTCAAGGTTCAGGGAGGGGCAGTCATCTACCACGACCGGTTGGGGGTGAGGGGAGGGAGACAGGACAAAAGACTGTGCTCTGTAAGAGAGCCAGAGTTTAATAATATAATTTACTAGAAGCACTCAGAGAGTGCAAACCTCCGCCAAGGCCATAGGGTCACTGTCGCTGTAATACGTGTATCTAAATGCTGTGAAATAATATTTCATCTTTCCCAGACAACAATAACCCCCTATCCCGCAATAGTGAAGAATCCTTAAAAAAAATTCCTGGATCCAGATCGTGATTTAATCACTTCTTCCTCTTGTCATTTCCACAAAATTTCCTGCTGACAAACAAACAGACAAACAAACCAACGTGACCGAAAACATAACCTCCTTGGCGGAGGTAATAATTTAATAATAACTAATGACTAAATGCAGAATAGAGTATAAACACATAGAGAGTGAAAAGTGGTGAATGAAAACGAAACATTATTATGGAACCCCCCCCAGCAGCCTAGGTCTATTGCAGTATTACTAAGGAATGGTTCAGAGTAACCTGATCCAGCCCTAACTATAAGCTTGATTGAAAGCTGAACCTAAAAGCTGAAGGCTCTGCCTCCCATTCTACTCTTAAGTATCCCAGGAACCACAAGTAACCCAGCAGTCTGAGAGCGAAAGGCTCTATTGGGGTGATATGGTACTATGAGGTCTTTAAGATTATTCAGGGTCTTGTATGAAAGAAAAAGTATTTTAAATTCAATTCTGGATTTAACAAGGAGCCAATAAAAAGAAGCCAATATGGGAGAAATCTGCTCTTTCTTTCTAGGCCCTGTCAGTACTCAAGCTGCAGCATTTTGGATCAGCTGAAGGCTTTTCAGGGAACTTTTAGGACAGCCTGATAATAATGAATTAATGATGTTGTTATTAAATGTAAAATCACTTGCCATGGCATGGCAAAGCATGGACAAAGGACCTGTGGGGTCTTGTGATGACCTCATGATGTTGGCAGCACATTCGCTGAGTCTGGCAGAATGTGTGGAGGGGCCACAGTCAACTGGGCTTATTAAATGCATCCCACATCAGGCTTGTTCCGAGTAGGAAGGATACATCTGTTCTGAGAGATCCTATTAATGATTGATCAGAATTATTAATGCCTTTAATTTTTTGTCATGTCTTTGTTGTATTTTTTTTAACCCTGTTTGACCTAAAGATTTATTTAATTTAATCTAAGATCAGTTGAAATCCTAGAGCTTTTACCCTTTAAGTGAATTACATGTACAGTAGACATTTACAGTATTTTGCTAGTTTGGTTTTACTTCACATTTAGCACCTTTAGCGCCCATTAACACTCTTAGCATTGAGATGTTCACTTTCTACATTCTGGACAAAGGCTTGTAAATTGTAAAGCCAGCTTCTCATTTTTTTGTGGGTTGTAAGCTAGCCTGCCACTTACTAAGTTTAGATGTTGTAGACTTCACAGCACCTGCATGCCATACACCTCCCTCCATTGGTAGTGGTCTGCACCCTGTTACATAATATCTAACCAGAGAGACTTGCTATCTTCTTGCTTTTGCTGTTAATGGTCTTCATTTAATTTTCATATAATAGTTTAGTTAGGGCACCCAGCCAACAGTAAATCATTCATTGTAGGAGGGGAGAGCAGCGAATGCATACAGAATATGACAGACAAGTTTGGGGAGTGGCTAAGATTCCCTAGCTTCTAAAAGTAGTGAGGGCAGTCCTCCATCATTTGCTTTATTTCAGGTTGACCACAGTAACTCCTAGTGCAAAAGTGAAATTCAAACAATCCTGAATGAGAGCACTCACCCAGATTTGGGTGTGACTGGCTGATTGATCATTTGATATCATATCCTAACAGTGAGCCAGATTCTAGTAAAATACTTTTTTAAAGAAAAAAATTTACCCCTCTTTTCTCTACCTTTTCCAAAGATTACAATCAAAAATCACACTCAAGTGAGTCCATTCATATGGCATGCAGAGTCAAGGTCAAATTAATACTGACGATCATTTCAATTCAGTTACTAATTCAGTTATTATTTCTCATTTTTAAAATGTTTATGGTCGTATAGCAAATTTGAATTTGCAAGCCAAAGTCTGGCTCAATTCCCAAACATCAAGCCCAGTCTCCCTTTCCTGTCATCTCTGAATGTTTTCAGAACATTGTCCTCTTTCCATCCACTTAGAATCACCTCCCTCACACTGACAGTTGTATTTACTTCTGAGGTCTTCAAGGATGGAATTCCCTCAATTACAGGGAGTAACTGGTGTGAAATGAGTTCCCTTTCCATGAGGGATATGGAGGTTTTATAGCAAAATTTTGCTTCCAATATTTGTATAAACTTACAGATTAAAGTGCAAACTGATTCGTTATCATCTGAGTTACAGAGAACTAAATGATGGTATACCAACATTCCTCCCGAAGATCCCAAAATTTCAGGCATTGGCAACTGTGGTTCAAATTCACTCCAATTTTCTGACAGTCGCTGAAAATTATACATTCTCTGTCTTTCTTACACAGTATCTGTTTAATGAGTGGAGCCAGTCCACATGAACCACAGACATCAGTAAACTTAATCAATGCCAGACTGGCTTGCAGATCTGAGCTACTCTGAATAACTAATTCATTTTGACACAAATCCAGACTTTAAACATGTTTAATTGTAGGTTTCTTCTTCATGATTAAGGGCCGTTAGTGTAGCACATGAAACCTTAGTTCAGCTTACCATCAGTGGTGAACCCAGACTGTGATCAGATGCAGTTTTGTTTTGTCCAAAAGATAGCCAAATGAACTCAGGGTCTTTAAGACACATCACAATGTATGTGATTTCATCAAACCGGTAATGAAAATTATCATTACTTGCAAACCTGATGGTGTTTGATGGCTGATTAAGTGCAACACATATTGAAAAACATGCACTGCGACCTCCAGGTTAAAAAAAATGTAGTTAACACAGAAGTTCCAACAATGGAACTTCTGATTGAGATTGGCTCCTGGAGCAAGTTAACCTACATAGATTCCCATGTTAAAATGCCAAACTTACAGCAGAAATAAACATAATTAGCAGGTGTCTGTGACTGTGCATTGCAGTTTCTGGATGTAGCTTTCAAACCTGGCTTAGGTTCGTCGGTAACTTAGTACTTGACCCTCTCATCTAAACAGAATTATTTTTGGTTTAAAAAACACCTCACTATAAAAAGTAATACTGCATGTTACTTAATTTAATTAATGTAACATTTTTACACATAAAAATATTGAGATTATTTGAATGCCCTCAAGTTGGTTATAACAAAACAGGAGTAATAAGTAAATGTAAGTGATATTTTCAGTTACATCTGAATGAACTACCTAAGCAGAAATACTGCATCAAATGAGTAAATGTAACTAACTCAGGGCTTGAGCAAGTGACCATGTGTGCTGCATGGCGGTGTGGATGGCACAGGTTCAACTCCTGACCTGTTGCCATTTACCCGTGTCTTCCCCGTCTCTCTCCTCCCGCTTTCCTGTCTCACTCCACTGCAAAAACTATCAAATAAAGCCGTGAAAAGGCCCAAGAAACAAAGGAAATCAGTTGTTACAACACCTTATTTTTAGTAAGTCATAGGTAAATTTGCAGTTATGTCCCACAGATGTTTTGAATAATATTTACTTACTTATTACCTTCTACTCTGGTTTTCAACCTAGTTCACATAGTATTTTTACTTACATTTACTCGATTTATGTAGTATGTCAGATGTACTTGAAAATATTTCAGTATTTCAGATGTAATTAAAAATATCACTCACTTATTACTGCTGTTTTGTTATAACCAATTTGAGGGCATTCAAATAAACTCAATATTTTTAAGTGTAAAAATATTACACTAATTAAATTAAGTAATATGCAGTATTGGTTTTTACAGTGCACCAACATGAAATATCACCAGTTGTTATGCAGATTGTATATAATTTTGCAGAAAGCATCAGTTGCATGTAGTCATTGTTCAGATCATGTCATGATAGGACAATCCAAGAATTAAATATTCATACTTATACTTTTTATAATGATTTAATCTTTGATAGTATCCAAAGACAGGTGTAGCAGTAAAGAACTCTGTCACATCTTCATGTTCATTAGCCACCATAAAGCTCAGAGAACTTTAAGCTCAAACCAGAAACCAGCAAAGAGAATAATCACTAACTTTCCTCTGGTCAAATCATGTCTGCTCTGCTCTGTGCCAGGCTTCAGATGGAAATAATTTCCATTCCAACTAAAAGCCATTCATCCATGCATTTACTGTAATGCTACAGTATAGTGTGCTTTGAAAACTGATCTGCTGTCAGTAAGTGCAGCAGTTAAATTAATTCCAAGCTTAGAGAGAGAAACTGGCAGGAGCACAAAGAAATGGAAATACTTTGATTCCAAACCAACATAACTGAAAGAAAACAAAAAAAAATTAACAAAATAAAACCCCTCCCATATAACAGTGAGAAAAGAGTGTAAAAATCATATCATTGCATCTCAAGAACACTAGTTCCGATTAAAGCTGAAACAGAGTTACAGTTTTATGCTACAGACCATTTTTGTACTACAGATCATTCACTACTGCTAGCTTCAGGTTGCATTTTCAGTACAGGAAGGAGCAAAGAAAAGTCTGTGTTTTATTAAGAGTTTAAGCTATTACAAGATGATTGAAAAACAAAGATGACTTGTTTACTTTTAAAGTTAGTAGACATTAATTTAGCATCATTCTAAGCTTTAGTGACTAAACTTAAGTTAAGTGAGAGGAGTGGTCCAGTGGTTTAGCATACATTTACAGACAGGGTTCAGCATGCAAATGTGAGGTTTATGTAATGGAAATTAAAAGGTGAGTAGAGACAAGGCAAGTTTATTATGTAGTAACAAGAAAAAATGAAATATAAAAAGATGTAAAATAAAATTGAAGTCGCGTTAACTTAATGTTATTAAGTTAAAGCGGCTTTAAAAAAGTAATTTAAAGTAATGTGGGGCAAAATAATTAGATTAGATTACACTTGGAACACTTTATTAATTTCCCTGACAAAAGATTTCATCAGGGAAATTAAAGTTCCAGTAGCACCTTTTACAGATAAAATAGGCACATGAACACAGCTGAAGTCACAAATAAACAAACATGAATAAATAAATAATAGAACAACAAGAAGACAGAAGGTAGAAATAAAATGTCTTGTGGATGTGGTATTGCACCTTGTTATTGCACATTTTCCAGTATTTCTTTGTGTTATGTTGTGTTGTGTGCAGCACGGTGGAGCAGTGGTTAGCACTGCTGCTTCACAGTTAGAATACCATCTGGAAGGCCTGGGTTTGATTCCACCTTGGCCCTCTCCCTTTCTCTGTGTGGAGTTTGCTTGTGTGGGTTTCCTCCCACATTCCAAAGACATGCACTTACTGGGGTTAGGTTAATTGGCTACTCTAAATTGCCCATAGGTGTGAGTGTGAAAGGTTGTTTGTCTCTCTCTTTACAGGGTGTACCCTGCCTCTCGCCCTATATGCTGGGAGAATGGTGACTCAAATTCAGAAAGATTATACAATATCTCCACACATGAACTCTGCCAACATTTGCCTGCTTCTTAATCCAGGCGAAGACCCTACATTAACGTCCAGTTACTGTCCAATGACACTCATAAATGTATACCTAATTTCCAAAGCCCTCGCCAGAAGCTTAGAAAAAGTCACTCCGTTCATAATACATCCTGACTAAACATGTTTTATCAAGAATAGACACTCAACCAATAATATACGCAGACTAATAAATGTAATAGACTACTGCTCCATTAACAAGTTAGAAACCACAGTTGTCTCTTTAGATGCAGAGAAGGCATTTGACCAGGTAAACTGGAAAGTTCTACTAGCAGTTCTACACAAATTTGGATTTGGTTCAATCTTGATAAACTGGATCAAAACACTATACAGCTCTCCAAATGCATGTGCTGGGAAAAATAATCTTACTTCCCAAAGCTTCAGTCTGTAGAGGGGCCCAGGCAGGGCTGCCGGCATTCCCCCTCAATTTTTGATATCTTCATTGAGCCACTTGCAGCAACAACTTTTAAAGGAATTCAAAGTAAAAATAAAAACCATAAGATAAGCTTAAATGCTGATGATGTATTACTTTGATGTATTACTGACAAACCTCTCTTCTGAAGTCAATCACACTTATCTGTATCCGATTACTCCATCAACTGGAATAAATCAACAGTTCTGTCTATGAATTGTAAATTTTGGAACACCTCAATCACCCCACCACAGTCAGGCAACATTGGATATATATTCCTCTATTAAATATGGTAGAGGATGAGGACACATTGGAAAACCTTTCTTTTATGGACAAAACCATTATGAATAAGTTTAAAAACTACAAAAAGCCAAAACACAATGGTGATCACTACTTCTTAGCCAATAGATTGCAGCATGTTTCAAAATGGATCAAATTAAGCTTTTTAGACAGCCCAGGACCCAGAACAAGCACTCTGTGGAGAAGTAAAAATCTCTGATCTGCCTTCCATTAGCTTTAAAACTTTACTTACTTACTTGGTCTTCTTTACAACTTCTTTACAGGGTTTTACAACCCTACTCCGTAAAAACAATACCTTGTTTCAGAAACTGCTTTAAAAGCCTTAACATAACACCTCTCTGAGAACCTGGTGGGAGTTTTTAAAAATAAGTCTTCACTCATCCCATGTAAGCTAACACCCAATTGGAACAATCCAGATATATGTCAGAAAAATAAAGTATTTAATTTTTCAGCATGGCAAGAGAAAGGGACAAAAAAAAAAATCTAAAATATGTTATTCAATATAGAACCTTTATTTCATTTCAAGAGCTTATTTTAAAATACGGAATCAGCAACAGTAAATTTCCAAAATATCAGCAACTGAAGTGCATCATGCAGGCAAGACTGAATCTCAATCAATTCCACTTAGAAATGTCTATATGGGTAACAGAATTTCTAAATATCTGTACCCCTAAATTCTTGTCAAATATATGTTATTGTTAAAAACTGATGATTTGATATTCCTCCCAACTGCAAAATGGGAGTGAGATTGTTCAGTCTACCCAGATCAAAAGATGTTTAAAAACCTTCAAAATGACTAAAAGCCCCAACTTAAAATGTAAATTAATTTTTTTTTAAGGTGGTGTTTGTTTTTTGTGTGCTTTTTATTTCCACAGGTGCAACAGTTTGTGAACCACTGTATTCTTCTACTTGTGCTCGGTTCTCTTCTTTTCTCCTATTTCTCCCTTTTTCTTTTTCTTTCTTACTCTTTTTTCATGCTTGTCAAGGCAGCCTAGTGTTATTTATCCCAGATAGTAGTCTCTGCTACGCTAATGCTTTAACATGCTAACTAAGAGATTGGTGGAAAAATAATCAGCAGATTTAATCACTATTTATCAGTCATAATTAACTTGAAAAGTCAGCAAACTTTAATCTAATTTTACAGATTCTATATATGCATTTTTTATGTCGCAGGGACAGCTGACATTTTAATTAATTTTGATGATACTTCAAAAAGGTAGCAGTATTGGGGTGGCTGTGGCTCAGGAGGTAGAGCGGGTCACTTACAGTGGTATGCAAAAGTTTGGGCACCCCTGATAATTTTCATGATTTTCCTTTATAAATCAGTTAAATATATCATATAGCAGATGAACACAGTGATATTTGAGAAGTGAAATGAAGTTTTTAGGATTTACAGCAAGTGTGCATAAGTTTGGGCACCCTTGTCATTTTATTGATTTGAATACCTTTAGTACTAATTATTGGAACACAAAATTTGTGTTGTAAGCTCACTGACCCTTGACCTACATACACAGGTGAATCCAATTATGTGAAAGGGTTAAGGTGGCCAACTGCAAGTGTTTCTTCTCTTTGCATCTTCTCTGAAGAGTGGCAACATGGGAGCCTCAAAACAACTCTCAGATGAGCTGAAAACAAAGACTGTTCAACATCACGGTTTAGGGGAAGGATTCAAAAAGCTCTCTCAGAGATTTCAGCTGTCAGTTTCCACTGTGAGGAACATAGTGAGTAAATGGAAGACCACAGGCACAGTTCTAGTTAAGGCCCGAAGTGGCGAGTCAAGAAAAATCTCAGATAGGCAGAGGCAAAGGATGGTGAGAACAGTCACAGTCAACCCACAGAGCTCCAAAGACCTACAACATCATCTTGCTGCAGATGGTGTCACTGTGCATTGTTCAACTATTCAGCGCACTTTGCACAAGGAGAAGCTGTATGGGAGAGTAATGCAAAAGAAGCCTTTTCTGAGTCACTGAGGTATGCTAAAGCACATTTGGACAAGACAGTTTCATTTTGGAAAAAGGTGCTGTGGACTGATGAAACATGCCAATGTATCCTTGGGCAAGATACTTAACCCCAAATTGCTCTCCGACGCAACCATTGGAGTGTGAATGTGTGTGAATGTTAGGTAATAAAAAGCGCTTAGATAATCATGGAAGTGCTTGTATGAATGGGTGTGAATGGGGTAAATGTAAACATGTTGTGTAAGTGCTTTGAGTGCTCAGAAAGAGTAGGAAAGCAATATATAAGAACTAGTCCATTTAACAAGGGGTGGTGTGCATGGTAGAAAAAGAACACAGCATTCCAAGACAAACACTTGTTACCCACAATAATATTTCGTGGTGGTTCCATCATGCTGTTGGGCTGTGTAGCCAGTGCAGGTACTGGGAATCTTGTTAAAGTTGAGGGTCGCATGGATTCCAGTCAATATCAGCAGATTCTTGAGAACAATGTTCAAGAATCAGTAACAGAGTTGAAGTTGTGTTGGGGCTGGATACTTCAACAAGACAACGACCCTAAACACTGCTCAAAATCTACTGAGGCATTCATGCAGAGGAAGTACAATGTTCTGGAATGGCCATCTCAGTCCCCAGACCTGAATTTTATTGAAAATCTGTGGTGTTGGTACATCATTGCATTCGGATCATCGTTCTGATTGCTAAAACAGCCAGACATGACAGGCTTTAAAAAATAAAAAAATAAAAAATATCTGTGGTGTGATTTAAAGCGGGCTGTCCATGCTTGGAAACCATCAAACCTGACTGAACTGGAGATGTTTTGTAAAGAAGAATGGTCCAAAATACCTTCAACCAGAATCCAGACTCTCATTGGAACCTATAGGAAGCGTTTAGAGGCTGTTATTTCTGCAAAAGGAGGATCTAAGTGGCAGTGGAGCAGTGGGTAGGCGTTCGCCTTGCAGCCGGAGGGTTGCCGGTTCTAGCCCCTGTCCCTGTGCTGCCTTGTGTCCTTGGGCAAGACACTTAAACCACGTTGCCTAATGGTAGCGCCGGTCTCTGGCTGCATGACCGCAGATGCTTGTCTCTGGATGAGTGATCTGGAACGATCATTTCATTGTGTGCCTTGTGCTCACAATGACAATGAGTTGAATCTGACATCTACTAAATATTGATGTCATTTTTCTGTTGGGGTGCCCAAAATTATGCACCTGCCTAATTTTGTTTAAATAATTATTGCACACTTTCTGTAAATCCTATAAACTTCATTTTACTTCTCAAATATCACTGTGTTCATCTGCTATATGATATATCGTGTCGGAGTGTGAATGTGTGTGAATGTGTGTGAATGTTAGACAGAAAGCACTTAGCTTAGATATACATGGAAGTGCTTGTACAAATGGGTGAATGCAAACATGTTGTATAAAGTGCTTTGAGTGCTCAATTAGAGTAGAAAAGTGCTATATAAGAACTAGACCATTTAAAATGACTAATAATATGTCTTCTGAGGCAACTTCTAACTCAGCTGGCGCCCCTAAACATACATTTTCTCTATTGATCTAGGCAGGGCACAACTTGGATTTTATAGAAGTCTAGGCAAAAAACTCCTGTGAACCATGCCCATAGTAAATACTTTCCTGAAGCATTTATGGTCTCAGTTGCTGGTTTCAAGTCTTACTAAATACAACATGATGTTAATTTTGTAAATAATGCTCCCCATTAATGTCCAAGATAAAACTGGGTATGCCTTACTGCTGGCAGTAATGAACATGCAACGTCACTCAGACTCATAGCCAGAGCCATCGCTCTCATGACATCTGGTTTCAAATAGCTAAGAGCTAAGCCACAGCTGAAACACTCATCTTGAGGCTTCAAAAAGAGGGCTTTGCAAAACAGTTTCTGACTGTACAATGCATTGTAACACTAACAACCTTTAATTCAATAATGAACCAAGATATTGCTTTAAGATGGCTGGTTTCATACTCTGTGGGAGTATGCTTTGCCATGAGTACACTCTCTAAGAGCTTAAGCTGAGTAAGAAATTGTCCAGTAAATCCAGTAAGAAAAAATATTGTAATCTCCTCCAAGATGAGTGGACCAATCTTAGAGTGTCACAATATAGAACAGAATATCTCTCTAGTTTTAAGATTAGGCTTCAAAAATACCGTATTTGATAAAGCTTGTAGTTAGGGCTGAGTCAGGTGACCCTGAACCCTCCTTTAGTTATGTTTCAGTAGGTTTAGGCTGCTGGGGGCATCCCATGGTGCACTGTGTTTCTTCTTCACTCACTGTTTATACACCACTCTACATTTAATCATTAGTTATTCTTAAGCTCCGTCTCTCTTTCACTGTATTTTGTATTTTTCACACATAAAGCAAAAATAATGCGTGATAAAATAAAACAAATTTATATCCAAGCTTCTGGACAGAATGCTTTTCAAATCTTTTAATTACAACATATTTTACAAAGATAATAGTTTTTAAAAAGTTCAAAAGTCAAACCATATTCAGTAACTACAGTTATCAACTCTACTTTGCCATTAGTATTTTACTAAATAATTAGCCAATAAAGTGCTTAGACACTAGATGACAAAAAAGGGCAATAAGTTGCATTTACTTTACTAACGAAATTTAGGCAAAATGTCTTGAACATCTAGAATTCAGACATCTGACTGCTGTCTCTGTTATGTGACTGGATGTTTGCTTAAAAAAATTGGCACACTGCAATACTGCAAACGCTGAAACTTGCTGAGACATTTGGAAAGAAGGCCTGTTATTATGGACTGAGGCTTTAGCTCTGGTCAGGGAATGACTACATGTGGGCAAGAAAGCTGGAGTCTGTCTAGCAAAAGTCCTTGTTTCAATTCCTGGGTGTCAACTGATTTGGTCTGTGTGACCTCTGACTCCAATGCCATGGAAATGAGAATTTTCAGCTTTTCCATGCCATCCTTTTAGTTTTGGAAGCATCAGCCAAATGTTTAAATGCATAATTATGCACCCCCTAAAGGAGAAGTACTCAGTGCATTCTGTGATAGATGCTTTATGTAGGACCATCACAGTTACATTGTCAAATGTATTATTATAAATTTTTTGATCTGACTATCTGATGATGTTTGGTGTGTCTAGTGTCAGAGGCTAATTCATTAAACCAAAAAGAAAAGAAAGAACAAAGGAAAGCCTTGGAGCCTTACTTACTATTTTGCTACTGTTGCTTACTTGGCAACATTCATTAGATAAATAATACAACAATTTTCAATGCAGGTTACAAAGGTGAAATAATAAAATTATAAATACACATTTTTTAAAAACCCTGACATAATTAGGAAGAAAACTCAAAAAGAGTTTTTTGGTTTTCATTTCTTTTTCTTTTTCTTTCCCTGTCACTGTTTCAACCTTCAGGGTGATTGACAGCTGCGCCTTCTGGACTCAAGTATGCCCGTTATGCCAGTGGGTGGGGCATCTTCCTCCCACAACGCTGTACCTGTTGCGCTCACCTGCTCCTTGCTGATTCTGCTCTTTCATTCAACTTTTGGTCAGAAACCAGCCAAGCTGCCTCTGATTGGCCGAAAGCCCTTTATTGCTGCCTGGAATGCCCCACTGGACTTGTGCACCATCAAGTACAACATCACCACCAACCTTGATCATCTCTTCCACATCCAGGGGAGTCCGCGTGCTGATTGGACAGGCCAGAACGTCACAATTTTCTATGCCAACCGGTTAGGCTACTACCCCTACTACACCTCGCATGGCAGCGCGATGTATGGTGGCCTGCCTCAGAACTGCAGCTTGGACCAGCACCTGCTCAAAGCCTACCAGGACATCAACCACTTCATTCCTGCAGAGGACTTTCGTGGCCTGGCTGTCATTGACTGGGAGTTCTGGCGGCCTCAGTGGAGCCGTAACTGGCACAAAAAGGATATCTATAGACGCAAATCAAAGGAGCTGACTATGAAGGCATATATCAATGTGACTGCCGCACAGGTGGAGGAGCTGGCGCGGCGGAGGTTCGAGAAAAGTGCCAAGATGTTCATGCTGAGGACCATTCAGCTGGGGTCATGGCTTCGGCCCAATGCCCTCTGGGGTTTCTACCTCTACCCTGACTGCCACAATTATAACTTGCATGATCAGAACTACACAGGCTTCTGCCCTCTGCTGGAGAGGCTGAGGAATGATGAGCTGGTGTGGCTGTGGAATAGTAGCATGGCACTCTATCCTTCTGTGACAATCAGGAAGCATCACAGCAACAGCATCAGTAACCTGCACTTTACCCAGCACAGGATCCAAGAGTCGCTCCGAGTCGCCTCGCTGACCTCAAAGGAGTATGACCTTCCCATTTACGTGTACCTGAGGCTGGGCTACCGGGAGGAGGCTCTCACCTTCCTCACTATAGTAAGAACAAAGTTTACCAAAACTGTGTGTTCAAGTTATAATTTTCATAACGTAAGAAAATAGTTCCTTTCCATTGCATAGGAATACTTTTAAACCTATAAACCATACTGGATATACAGTATATTCACAGATATGTATTAAAGAAATAGAGAAAGGCTGAGTCTGGAAAGTGTGAGGGTGCATTCTGCACCGACATTCTACACTTATGGCCAGCAGGGGGCAACTTAATGCAAAAAACATTTTGACTCGGTGGTTTAAAAGTGAATCCAACACAGAGATGTCAAATGCTGCAATTCCTGCAATTCCTGCAATGCAAAACAGTCCTAACAACTGTATAAGGGCTGAATTTTGCAAATTATACAGTACCAGTAAAAATTCATATGAATAGGTAAGTGTGTCCAAACCTTTGACTGGTTCTGTACATGAAAACTAGCCTGCCAAAAGTGGAAATAGCAAACATGTTTCACCACTTGAGGCAAAAGCACACCATCGAGTACAACCAGGCTGTGAAAAAGGAGACACTAGCAGCTGGTGATATATGATCAAAATGTCAACAAATGACTCCACCAAGAGTTGCTGAAGCACTCACTAGTCACAATGGCTAATTGTACTCTATATGACAAGAAGAGTAAATGGTGGATGGGAATTAGTAATGTGGTTGCATAGTGGAAATGCAGGGTTTTAAGCAGCTGGTTAAAAAGCTCGACCCAAGATACACACCCCAAATAGAAAATATTTTTCAGTTTTATTATGTGACAATATTGAACTCTTGATTATTGTTAAACTAAAGTGTTTCCAGGGACTTCCAAGCAATTTCAGGTAAAGCACTTTTGTGCTTACATTTGATTTATGCTTTTTCACTGGATTGCACTATAATGCTGGCGCTTGCTGTTGGCACCTTGTTTCAGTAGATTTGCACTTCAAATTAGGAAGTGTGTCAACAATGACAGAAGCTCATTGGGAGAGAAGAATGAAAAATGCCTTTCATTTATTTACATTGCTGACATCATGAACAAAAGTACAAAGGCTTCACCAGAACATGCAAACCACTAATTAGCAAGAAGAATAGGAAGGCCAGGCTGGAATTTTGCAAGACGTACAGAGGCAAGCCTCAGAAAGTCTCGGACAAAGTTTTATGGACTGATGAGATAAAGATTAACCTGTACCAGGGTGACGGAAAGGCTAAAGTCTGGAAAAAGAAAGGATCTGCTCATGATCAAAAACATAAAAGCTCATCTATGAAACACAGTGGAGGTGTTGTAACTTTTAGTTTCAAATTATATTTGATTTAGTTTGCACAAGGGAGCAGTTATTAGTTAATATTCTTCATTAATGTATGTTGGTAATTTGACACTGCCATTTGAACCCAGTATCGACAGAAATTACAACTACATTACCCAAGATACATTTCATACCCCAGAATGCACTACGTTCTATGTTGTTACCACAGACTCTATGACCATTTAATTGTTGGCTAGATAGATTAGATGGAACATTGTTTAGTGCCAGAGCTGAGAATATCTAGCCAGCAAAGACAAAAAGAAAATGGAACTAGATCGATTGAAAAGAAAACGCCGAGCGATCCGTGGAGCTACAACGAGGCTACTAAATCTGAGGCAGACTATGATGACCAGTCAGTGTAGGATGACCCAACTGAGGAAGAACTAGAACTAAGTGAACACGTCACAGTACATTTCAACACTGAAAACAGTGAGGCAATGGAGGCATTGCTAGATCTTCGAAGATACAGGAAGCTAAAGACTCTACTAAGAATAACAGCCTGGTTAAAGAGATTTACAGACAACACACATTCAGCAACAAAGAGAAAGGGAGAGCTGACCGCTGAGGAGCTGTTTCGAGCAGAGAAATACTCAATCAAGTTGACACAACGCCAAAGCTTCAGTCAATATATGAATCTCATGAAAGCTGGGAAAGCATTAAACAAAGATTCAAAGATCAGAGAATTAAGGCCCTTTTTAGATGAAGATGGATTGATGTGTGTTGAAGGCAGGCTACAACAGTCAGACTTAAGCCTTCGGATACAGCACCCATGGATTTTGCGTGCAAGGAACAGATATTGTGAGTTGTTAGTTCAACAGAACCACGAGACTCTGATGCATGCAGGTGTGCGAGACACACTGGTGCAATTGAGAGAAAGATACTGGATAATGAGGGGGAGGCAATTGGTTCTATCCAGGTGTAATGTGTGCAGAATCTTCAAGGCAAAACCTGTCCAGCAAATTACTGGTCCATTGCCAACAAAATACATCTGTTTGTTCCAAAAACATACAGAAATTTTTGCGGACTGAAATAAGAGTTTACCATGAGCTATAATTCTGTTAAGTTATAGATATTTTCACAACAGAGCTAATGTCACAGCAAGACTACAGGCTTCAAAGTCTATACTACTATATTGCCACTCCTCTACCTTAAGGATGGTGACAGCAGATTGCTCTAAAGGTTTGTGACAACAAAATAAAAGTCATAGTGAGATAGATAACTGCATGTTACCTGGTTTGATGGTGAGAGAATGCTTTTGACTTTGTAAATTATTAGTTGTAGGTTTCAAATGAACATTAATATGACTGATTTGATACATTGGGGTAAATTGAAGAGCCTAGAGACACTTTAATCTTCAGTTTGTAATGGCTGCTGTGGTATTTATCCACAATTAAAATTCTAAGCTCTGAAAGTGAATTTCAGTGCATTTCCAAGCTTTAAAAGAGATCAGTTCCACATTTATAGTCAAAACTTACATAGTTTGCTTACATGGTTTGTATGTGCAATGGCAGGCACTTATAAACCACAATCATTTGTTTTCACTTTAAAATCTCACACTGACTTTAAAGAAAATACAGCATTTGAATTCCCAAGTCCTGAAGAGAAAATAGAAAAAGAACTCCAGAATTCTCTTCCCTTTTTTGTAATGCCTAAGATGGTAAATAGACTAGTTCTTATATATTCAGTTCAATTCAATTTTATTTATATAGTACCAAATCACAAACAGTCGCCTAAAAAGTTTATTTTGGAATTATCAAAAACAAGTCACACGGTAGAAAAACTGAAGGCTCCCATGACTGCTGCAGCTCTCCATCCCTCCGCTGGACATGACATCATTTGCTTTATTAAAGGGAACAACACTGACAACCAGCCACATACACATACACTTATCTTTATACATCATGCTTTTCTTATGCAAGAGGTAGAAATGAATCATGAAATTTTTCCAAAATTTAAATTAAACTGTCTTCTTGTAAAGTGGCTCTTACAACAGTCTACAGACAATGAATGACTTTTTACTTTACTAAACTGTATTTTGATGTTTTGTAAATACTGTTTTTAGAAACTGTCATGTCAATAAAGCACCTTGAACTGAATTGAAGTGAATTGAATTGTACTGGTGTTAATGAAACTATAAGCCACTACAAAAATGACAGTTCCCAAAGAAGAATCACCGTTCCCCATACAGACATGTTACAATCATTCCTTAAAAATATTTCACTCATATACTGCTTCATCAGCACTTGGTCATCAAAACTTCAAGACTCCTGCCTTAAACGGTGGTGTGTAAGTGATGGTGACGGACACTGTGATGTGAGGGTGCACCTGTGTGTTTCTTGTAGAATGATTTGATCCACACCATAGGAGAGAGCGCTGCGCTGGGAGCTGCAGGATTCGTCATCTGGGGAGATGTAAACTTGACCTCATCCAGGGTATGTTAACCTTTGCCCTACATAAACAAAGCATTTACAGTACATAGTGATCATATGTGCTGTTTTAGTGGAAGATTAATGATGAACTTTTACATTTGTGCAACTTATCTACACATTCTCTTTTCAAGCTTCTTCATTTGCTTTGGTCTCCAGACAAGCCACACTGTGGGTTTGCTGCGTGTTGTGAAACCAGTATGACATTTTCAAAAGTATGGTCTGTCACTCAAAAGTTGCAGAATCTCAACGGGGGACTGTGCATGCATATGCTCCTCTAGAATCCATGGTTCCTGGGTCTTGGACCCATGGTTTTGTGATTACTTTAGGGTTTGAGATGTGATTTATATTCAAGCATGGTTATCCTCTCCTAGTCTCAGTCTGTGTTTTGTCCTGTAGTGTCTCCTGTGTGAAGTCAATCTTTGTTCTTGTGTTTGTTTACCTTTTGTTTGTGTGTCAAGTTTGAATGAGCCTTGGTATTTGTTTGTCTTGCCGTTTTATTTTGAGTTTTACTTTTCATGTCTCATTGTTCCTGATTTGTTTCTGCCGTGTTTCCCACCTGTTTCTTCCCTCGTTACCTGGTGTGTCCTGGTGTGTTCTGCCCCCCACCCCCAGGTCATGAGTTCCCGGTTCCTACTCTGCCTTATTTTTTATTTTTCCCTTACTTCTGGCAATAAAGTTGAGTTGATGTTCCTTCCCTGTCTTCCAAGACCTAGTTCCTAATCCTGCCTGTCACAACAGTTTCATGACAAACTTTTTCAGAAGGGGGGCAAGATTTAACAATGAGAAAGTGCAAGTCATCAGGGACTGCTGGCCCTTATTTTAAACAATAAAAGATACATATAAATATTATGTTATTTAATACTTTCATTTCCATACAGCAAACAAACATGAAGTAACCAAATGTAAGCATTCAGAGGAATCCAACTCAGCCGAAAAGCCATCTAAATTTCCAGCGGAAATTTAAAACATACAGAAGCTGTGTAAGATACAACTCTGTTATNAAAAACACAGAGTTGTATCTTACACAGCTTCTGTATGTTTTAAATTCCCATAGCTAATGTTATGGGTGAAACTGAGATCTGATCTCAGTACATAGGAAAGGTCTGGTTCACCCGCTTCGAATGTTATCAGTCCATTAAATGGTTCCAGAGCAGTGGTAGACATGCGTAAAATATCACGTAGGTGGGACTCAGTTGATCTCAATCGGTTATTTAAGTTCAGAACAGAGAAATTCTGCTCACAAAATTGGTGGATCCAAACATTTTCTTTGCAAATGTTCAAATCTCTGGAAACTTGATCTTATCCAGCTGCCATTATTGTACCAAAAATTTCTTCTTTTTTTTTTTAATCTGTTTATGATGTGTAATATCTTTGCTTACATGGGTAAATAGACTGTAGTCAACAGGATTCATGAAGGGCTCATGTATAAAATAAAGAAATTACCTGTTTTGCAAGTATCTTTATGACTGTGTTATTGTAGCTACATTATAATCAATCCAGTGCTTTTTGGGCACTTCAACTATCTTTATAGAACTGTGATATATTTGTTGCAACTTCTGCAGCCCTCTTGGCCCTCTGTCTGAAAAAAGACATTATTAATGTCAATGAGAGTTTTTACCCAGAAAAATAAAGAATACAGAAAAGTTACATTTAGCCAAAAAGTGATCGCTGAGAATAGAAACATGTCCTTTTAGATAGCGGCAAAGTGCCAAAAGCGGTAGTTGAACTCACCAGTGAGGGGTGCGAAGACTGCTGCATACTGCTTCATTTGCACATCCATTTTGCCAACCATGACCTCCTGCAGAGCTGGGAAATGTGTGGTTCCGGGCTCCGTTTGTGACAAGTGTCTCTGGAAAAGTTGCAGTTTCATTTCAAAGGGTGTGCAAATGTGCTTTAACTACTGCACCTTTTCCTTAAAGGCTAACCAAAAAAAAAAATCAAAGTTCGTTGACTTTTCTCCCAGTTGATAATCCTCAATCCTGCTTGCCACGGTGTTCTGAGCTAGGCAAATGTTAGCAAGCTCTGCCTTCTTCTTGAGAGAAATGCATTCTATTTTTGTAACACAGACTTGAACTCTTTATTTACCACGGGCCCGCTGGCCACTATCCCCGGACTTCCTGCAAAAATTACCATAAAAACCCTTTGCTGGGTGTGAAGTGCAATTTCTAAGCTTTTGGAAACTGTTACAGTAATTCAAAGTGCATTTGATCAGATGTCTCAGTGGTGATACCCATAGCCACCGCTTCACACTCAGCTGTGAACCGCTCCAGTGTGAGCTAGAGGCCACCACCTGATGAAGCCAACAGAACAAGATCATCCGCAAAGAGCAGAGATGAGATTCTGAGTTCACCAATGTGGAAGCCTTACGCTACTTGGTTATGCCTAGAAATTCTGTTCATTTCTATGGATCAGTGACATAAAGCACATAAAGCAACCCATCCAGTGACTCCTAGAAGAATGGGTGCTCTGAACTGTCATTTGCTGTATAAGTGCAAACAGTCAGGACCCATTCCCTGGCCCAATGGCACATTGAATGGGAATGAGAAAATGCTGACTTACTAATTTCAGTGATTTTGTGCAAATGAATGAAAGCAGTCCTACATATTTGTTTAATGTGCACACTGAAGGACATATCGTGATCAAAAATGACTGCAAGATTCCTCACAGTGTTACTGGAGGCCAAGAAAATGACATCTAAACAAAGCATCTGATTAGGCACTATATTTCTAAGATTTTTAAGATGGAGTACGATAACCTCAGTTTTGTCTGAATTTAAAAGTAGGAAATTAGACGTCATCCTGGTCTTTAAAGCATTCCTGTGCTTTAACTAGCTGATTTGTATCATCAGTAAATAAAGCTGGGTATTATCTGCACAGCAATGCAAACATTTGCAGTGTTTTCTAATAAAATCACTAACGAAAAGTATGTATAATATAAAAAGTATTGGTCCCAGCACAGATCCCTGTGGAATGACTAACTTTTGTGTGCGAGAGATGCACAAATTGGACTATATCAGATACAGATTCACACAACTGCGACACAGTTCCTTTAATATCAATGGTGTGTTCCAATGCACTGAGATCTAGCAGGACAAATATAGAAATGAGTCCACTGTCAGAGGCCATAAGATAATTTGTAATTTTCACTTGTGCTGTTTCTGTGGTATGATGCACTCTAAATCCTGACTGAAACTCTTCAAATAATTCAATTCAGTTTTATTTATATAGCGCCAAATCCAAACAAACAGTCACCTCAAGGCACTTTATGTTCTAAGGTAAAGACCCTACAATAAATATGCCATTCCTTTGCAAATGATCCGTTAGCTATTTGAGGATTTTTAGATTAATTGATAATTAGCTAAGACTGTTGACGAACTAAGGCCCAATTTACATGAGAACAGCGTGAAAACGGGTTCTTCAAAATGTTTCCATCTCCTTTTCCATATTAATAGGGGAAAATGTTACTTTTTGAAAACGGGGTTACTGGCACATGCTTGTCTCTCTATCCACACTGCCTTGAGGCCTGGCAATGGGATCTGTCTTGCATTTCTGTGTAAACGGAGATCGTTTTTGAAATGTTTCGATCTGAATGTGTTACTTTACGAAATCAAAAACCGTAAAGCAACACAGTTTCCACTGAAAAAGTTCTCATGTAAACAGGACCGAAGGACCTTTTACGTTATGGTAGGGTAGCATTACAGCTGTTTACTTTGACACAAATATTATGTAGGTGCTCATAATGTAGTTGTAGGAAACGGATAATAGATATTGATTTGTAAATAACTGGATTTATTATAAATAACTTGAGCTTATTATAAAAAATTATACTACAATATATCTCTAACTAGGCAGCTCATTCCCTTACTTGTGACAATATTTTCTATAAAGATATAACACATTTTGTGATCATAAAGAAACTCAAACATAAAATGTAAAAGTGAGATCAGAGGTCAAATGTGACATGATATTTGGATGCAAACTATATGATATTTAGAATCCCCATATACCAGTATAATTTCCTAAATATTACAAATACACCCAAAGGCAGAAGAATTTTAAGCATAATTTTAAAGATTAAAAAAAGACATTTTTTTCAATTCAATTCAATTTTATTTATATAGCGCCAAATCACAACAAACAGTCGCCTCAAGGCGCTTTGTATTGCAGGTAAAGACCCTACAATAATACAGAG
>JASGAU010383698.1:0-15788 GCA_030220045.1 Australoheros facetus
GTAAATGTTAATGTACCAGCATTCAGCAGGGCTGAGTTTTATCATGTTTATTTACCAAATTTAAACAGACACAGTTCAACACTGTAAAAAATATTTGCATGGTGGCGTGGTGGTTAGCACTGCTGCCTTACAGCTAGAATAGCTATCTAATAGTCTGGGTTCAATTCCACCTTAGCCCGGGACTCTTGCTGTGTGGAGTTTGTATGTTCTCCCTGTGTCTGTATGGGTTTCCTCCTGCAATCTGAAGACATGCAGTTACTGGGGTTAGGTTAATTGGTCTCTCTAAATTTCCCACAGGTGTGAATGGTTGTCTGTGTCAGCCCTGCAACAGGCTGGTGACCTGTACGGGGTGTACCCTGCATCTTACTGGCTTGTCAGCTGGGATAGGCTCCAGCCCCCACCACCCCCACACAACCATGAAAAGGATAGGGGAATTGATTGATCAAAAGACATTTTATTTTTTCATGAACTATAAAAGATACGTTTGGTCAATTAGAACATACAATTTAGTTCAATTGGAAATGGAGTAGTGCTTACTTAACAGGCTGAGTTAAATAAACTGTTTCATTTTATTTAACAGTTTTATTCAACTTATCTGGGTTTACAGTGTGAGAAAGCAGCACCTGAGTTTAAATGATGTAAATGAATATATTAGTAAGCGTGAACATTTGATGTGTTGTTTGATTCAGTTTGTAACAAATAAATACATAAATGAATTAAAAAAAAAATCTGCCTTAAATCTCGGTTTTAAATCTGGCAAAGTACAAATACTTCGTTACTATACTGATGTAGAATTTTCAAGTATCTGTACTTTGAGTATTTATTCTTCTACTTTTTTCTTTTACTCCCTACATTTTTACACAAATATCTGTTCTTTCTACTCATTACATTTTCAAAACAGGCTCATCACTTTAGGTTTAACAACTGAGGGGAGTTTTTATTTCCATCACTGTGCCTTCAAACATCAAACCAATTTAAGAGTAAATGGGGGTGGGGGTGGGGGTGGGGGTAACACATAGAAGGCAATCAAATTGGTTTATCACATACAGACAGAATGAGTGCAGACTTCAGCATCTAGCTTGCCCTTCTGAAGAGAAGCGAGCATAAATGGAGTAGCAAACACACAAACTGTTTGCGTGCAGTTTGTCACACAGTGCGTCTGCGAGCTGAAGGTCCAGCTGCTGTACTTGCCAATATGAGAGAGGAGTTCACACAGAGATGGAGAAAGATTTCAGCTAACATAGCTCATGAAACATCTTACATGTTGTTGAATTCAGTTTATTCACAAAGAGCAGTAAACCTCAGAGCAGCAGCAGGTCAGCTGATCACAGCCTGCACACAGAAAATCAACTGGAGCTCACAATAGAAAGTTGTGATTCTTTTCCCCACATGGAGCCACTACAGCTTATCTTAGGGTTCCCCCACCTAACCAATCCCACTTTAAACCCTTATTATACTAATTTTTTTTTTTGTTTGTTTCAGTGTGGGGGCAGACTCACCCTCTACAGCTTTTTAAAATTTCCTTTAATTTCTTGTGTCCTAAATAATAGATTCAAGCTGAGTACATTCATTAGAATTTAAATTGGAACAATGTTTGTATTCCCATGTAATAATATTATTTTGTTATTATATCAATATAGCACAAGGTTCATTTAGCTTTGCACACAAATAGAAGGAAATATCCTACAAATTTACTTTGAGCAAATTTCAGAGCCTGTACTTTTTTAAATTTTACTTGAGTAAAGAAATCAGTACTTCAACTTTTACCAGAGTATTTAAGTATCAGTATTTCTACTTAAGTAAAGAATGTCTGTACTTTTGCCACTTCTGCCTTCCACAGAGTTTTTTAATTGAGGACATATTTAGAATGAATACACAACACTGTGCTGCACTGTACTGGGATTCAAACAAGCATGTGACTCCTCATGCTACCAGCTGTTGATGCATTTCTGCAGGATTTGTGATGTCATCTTTGTTGTAGTGGTGACCTCACACAGGTCAGCTTGACCAACAATCGTTCTGGTCTCTCAGTCACTGCCATAGTATGTGGCCTTTGTCTTATTGATTTCTTTCGACCACTGTAAGCTGATTGGAAAACACTGGAGCTCATCAGTGTCTTCTCAGCATTATGAGTCTTTGACTTTTGATGGGCCTTTTTTCTTCAAGGCTGTGGTTCACTTTTGGTAAGGTGATGTGGGTAAGTTCTCTCAAAGCACTGGTTCTTGTCCATTTTCTTTTGCCTCACTTCTTTAAGAGGCTTGCTGTGTCAGCTTTATGCTGGAATAAAGCATGTACTGTCCAAAGGTATCGGATGACATTAAGATGATGTAATCTGAACTGTGTCAGCACAGAGCGCATTGAAAATGTAGCTGAATTTGGCTGTCTTTCTGTGATAGCCCTGTGTACCCTGCCTCTTGCCCTGTGGCAGCTGGGATAGGCTTGTCCTGCCCTTTCTTGTTCAAAGTAGTGACAATCAGCAATAAACCAAGTTCTATGCAGTCTTGTTCTAAAATATTGACCAATGAACTGCTTTAAAATTTAAGATAAACTGGTTTCTATAAAATTAGACCTAGTGGTGAATGTGCGTGCAGTTTCTAATATGCTTCAATTATTTGATGTAAGCCTGTAATTGGTGTAGGCTCAGTGACAAAGGAGGGGCTATTTCAGCTTTCTGTCCACTGTAGCTTCCTCTTTCCATTGTATAATGTTATTTACATGTGATTTCATCTTCTCATGATTCTGTTCACTTTCACCAGGGTTATTCATTTGCCTTTTTTTGCTGTCATATCACCTGTGCTCTTATCTCAGAAGTTAAAAATTAATAATAATAATAATAATATACAAGGAGATTCAGCAACATGAAACGGTAGGATATGTTTTGGTTCTCTTTATTTTAGATAAAGAATTTATCTATCATAGTCACTATTGAGATTGAGAGATATCATCTGGCTATTTAACTAAAGCGAGAAAAATGACGTGTAAATTCATACAACTGGTTTAAGTGTTTGTTCTACGCCGCTTCTCTTTTAAAACATTAAATGCTTTTTATTGTTATTTTGATTATTATTATTATTATTAACAATAGTACTACTACTACTACTACTGCTGCTACTACTACTAGTAGTAGTAGCAGCAGTAGTAGTATAGTGATCTCTTAAATCCAAAACATCTTGACTGTTGGGACTTGGAGTCAGTGGTGGGAAAGGTTTGACTTTAAATATATTGGTCTTCACTGACATGTTGTGTGGATCTGGCAGACCATAATGATAGCTTTCATTTAAATATAGGCTACAAACTGTAGTGTTTCAATTTTGAAGTGTTCAATAAACTATCAAGTTTGTTAATGTTCCACATGAAATGTAATGAGATGGAACTAATAAGACTCTATGTGTAATATTTAATCAATGTGGAACTTTGCCGAAACAATGTCACTTAGACAAAGAGCGACATGAATCACTGTCTGTCTGAGTGGTTTCCAAAAAAACGACGTGGGCTTCATAGATAATTGGGAAAGTTTCTGGGGAAAACCTCGTCTTGTTTCCCCATCCCACTTGGGATGGAGCAGCTCTCATTTCTAGAAATGTGGCCAAATTTATTAAACCCTTCAAAATGCATCTATCCAGGGTTGAGACCAGGAAGCAGAGTTGCAGTCTTGCACGCCTCTCTGCAGCTTCTCTCCTCCTGCCATCCCTCCAAAACCCCATCCCCATAGAGACGGTGCCTGCACCCAGACCACCAAAAAACAAAGCTAAAATCAGCAGAAAAACTAAACAAAATCCAGAAAATCTATCCATGAAGCCAGATGACACATTTCAATTAGTTAAATTGCAGGAATGTCTTAAAGACATAAAGGCCTGGATGACCTTTAATTTCCTGCTTCTAAATTCAGATAAAACTGAAGTTCTTGTACTTGACCCCACAAATCTTAGAAACATGGTGTTGAACCAGATACTTACTCTGGATGGCATTACTTTGGCCTCCAGTAACACTGTGAGGAATCATGCAGTCATTTTTGACCAGGATTTGTCCTTCAATGCACATTAAACAAATATGTAGGACCGCTTTTTTGCATTTGCGCAATATTTCTAAAATTAGAAACATCCTTTCTCAGAGTGATGCTGAAAAGCTAATTCATGCATTTATTACTTCTAGGGTGGACTATTGTAATTCATTATTATCAGGCTGTCCTAAAAGCTCCCTGAAAAGCCTTCAGCTGATCCAAAATGCTGCAGGTCTGCTGTTTATTGACAGTTTTACTTGATATATCAACTCCATATCCAGCCCTGTTGGCAGCCTGCCCTTCATGTGCCCGAACCTGTTTCCTATTTATCATTTCTTTGGCAGCTTTACTGCCCCCAGCTGCAAAAAGAGGAATACCCATGGAAAATCCATGGAAAAAACGTTCCCCAACCCGGGTAGTCCTTGAGAAGTGTCAGACCCTTTGATTTATGACCTGCTGAGGCTACACGCTAATCTCTCAAGCAAACAACCCCAGAGTGTGACACAATAAACATGGCACATGGATAGATGGCACTTCTTTAGATAAATGCAATCAAATGATGATTTAAACTATTATCTGGCGTGATAACAAATCAATCAAACAATACTGTTAAATGAAAGAAAGCAAAAACGATTCCCTATGTGGAGGAGTTTATTTACTTCAGGGTCTTTTTCATGAGTGAGGGAAGAGAGGAACAGGAAGTTGACAGATGGATTAGGGCCATGGCTGCAGTGATGTGGATGCTGTATTTTTTCATTGCGATCTACTTTAGTCAATCTACTTCATGCCCTTCACCTGTGGTCACGACCATTGGGTAGTGACCAAAAGAACAAGACTTCGGATACAAACATCAGAAATGAGCTTCCTCTGAAGGGTGGCTGGTCTCTCCGTAGAGATAGGGTGAGGAGTGCAGTCTTTCAAAAGGGGCAAAGAGTAGAGCCGCTACTCCTCCACATCCCAAGGTGCCAGTTGAGGTAGTTTGGGCATCTGACTAGGATGCCTCCTGGGCACCTCTTGAGGTGTTCTGGGCATGTCCTACCGAGAAGAGGCCCTGGAGCAGCCCTAGGATGCACTGGAGAGATTGCATCTCTTGGCTAGCCTGGGAATGTCTCAGTGTTCCCTCCTGGAGAAACTGGAGGAGCTGGGGAGAGGGAGGTCTGTGTTTCTCTGCTTAGGCTACTGCCCCTGTGACCCGGCCCCGAACAAATGGAGGGATGGCTGGATGGATGGTGTTCATCACATCTTCTTGTGCACCTATGTGTATAAGACCTCATCTGGCATTTGGTCTGAAAAAGGAAACCAACAGTTGTCCTTTGTTGTCACAATGATTCCAATAATAAACTTCCACTTAAGGTTATGGAGTCACTGTATATCCAAGAAATATTCTTTTTCAGTTTGAAATGAGAGACAGCACAATGTCATGTCTTTACATCTAAAATTGACTTCCACCCAGATCGTCTCTCAACAAAGATTCTGTGGCTATAAAATTACAATAGATTACATGCAGATATGGTTAGAATCTTGTCAGATGAAGTATATCATTATTATTTTTTTTAGGAAAAAGGAAATCTAAGTGAATCTATTTAATTTTTAATTAATTTTGCTCATGAGTTGCTTTCATGACAAACACCCTCTGCTTCTCAAGCAGAAACAGTTTTTTTGTTATAAGTGAATTTTTTAAAATTTCACAGGATTAAGTGGGCGATACTCTGGTGGCTGGTGTCTTTTGTGTCTCATGACATGTTCTCTGGGAATTTTGCATCAGGAAATGGTATCTGTGGAGACTGTAATAAGCCTGACAACTCATGTTATCCTATTGCGATGAGTAAGTACTTTATTGTATTTATAGGAATTTTTATTATTAACAGTGTATGAAAGTTCCCTTATTGTAGTATTGTCTTTTTCTTTATCATGAAGCAGGTCCAGATGCTAGCCTATAAATAAGTGTCAAAATGCTGTAATGCCTGTAAACATACCAAGGTCAGGATCCTAAGATAAGTCTGCTCTGTCCCGGTTGACTCTGAGTACAAGATCAATAGAGGCTGGGGTGTACCACACAGGCAGGGCATACATGGAACGCCATAACCAAGTGGCCGGCATAGTATACAGGAACATCTGTGCCGAGTATGACCTGGAAGTCCCGAGGTCAAACTCGCTCCCCCAAGGGTGGTTGAGAATAACAGAGCTAAGATCCTGTGGGACTTCCAGATACAGACAGACAAACTTGTGGTGACTAACCAACCGGACATCGTAGTGGTGGACAAACAAAGGAAGAAAGTCGTGGTGATTGACATTGCAATTCCAAGTGACGGGAACATCAAGAAGAAGGAACACGAGAAGCTCGACAAATACCAAGGGCTCAGAGAGGAGCTGGAAAGGATGTGGAAGATGACGGTAACAGTGGTTCCCATGGTAATCGGAACACTCGGGGCAGTGACCCCCAAACTGGGAGAGTGGCTCCAGCAGATCCCTGGAACAACATTCGAGATCTCTGTCCAGAAGAGCGCAATACTGGGAACAGCTAAGATACTGCGCAGGACCCTCAAGCTCCCAGGCCTCTGGCAGAGCTTGGAGGAGGGCAAAATAGACCGCCCGTAGGGGCGAGCTGGGATTTTTATATATATTTAAAGCTTTAAAAACCCTTCGCACACTCCTATAAACCTTTCCATCTCTCTTACTACAACTTGAATGATGAACATGACGAATTATGTAGCTGTGCAGAACTGATGATGATGAAGGTGGTGCAATATGTTTGTCGTTGGCCGTTACTTTTATTTCTACTAAAGGCGTATAGGCAAAACTTATCTCTTCATCCGAGTGATGAACATAGTTATGGGGTGTTGGAGAAATACCTATATACCACAAAGTTTCGCAATATAGTGAAAACTCCACAAAACAGAATTAGTAATATATATTTTTTTAAATTCGCATGTCATGGTTTAAGTTATATCTCTGATTATGTTTATTAGTTTTCTTTTGTATAGGTCCTCAGTTTGTTGTAGTTTTGGTTTAGTTCCTTTTGTTCCTGTCTCCCCTGCGTCGCTGTCCTGCGTCTGTGTGTGTTTCCTGTTTTACTTTGATAGTCCTGTGTTCCTGGTGCTTTGTGTTTAGTTTTGCTTCCCCTTGTCTCGTCTGGTTATTATGTTCAGCTTTGACCCTCATCTGCTGCCTGTTCCCTGATTACCCAGTGTGTGTATTTAAGTGCTCAGTCTGTGTCTGTTCCTTGTTGCATTGTCATCTATGTTCCCTTCGCTGTGTGGCACCCTGCCTGTTAGCATTTAGTTCTGGCACCTGTCCAGCCCTGTTTAGCTTTGTTCATGTTTTCGTTTCTCAATAAACCACCTTCCTGTTACATTTGCCTGTGTGTCCTGCATTTTGGGGTCTGCCTCTGTTTGCCACACAGCACACCATGACACCACAATACAGTGAAGCTGCAAGAAGGGAACCGCGATATAGTGAGGGATGACTGTAATCACATGGGCCAGGGTGTATATATATATATATATATATATATATATATTAGTTTTGTTACATTTTAACACTGTTTTAACACTACTGCATGTTGCAAAAACACTGCTGGAATATTGGTCATTGGTGGGGATATCATTAACAAGTATATTATGTTTCCTCTCTTTAACAGCCAACTGCTGTTTGAAGAATATAATCAACAATTCAGACAACTATCAAATCGGCATTAAGTAAACAATTACATTTTCTGTGATTTTTTTTTTTTTGTCTGAGCATGTGTGTTTCTTTGTTTGAGTAATTTGTATAAAACCTTAGACAATGCATCTATTTGAAAGTAAATGATGAAAAATTAGCAGAACATTGAGATGAAAATTGTATTTTAATGATAAGTAATTATATTCTACAGAATTATTGAAAATGTGTAAAACAAAGTGATTCACGTTAACACTTTCTTGTCTTTTTCTCTCCGAGAGACTTAATGAAGATGGAAATGCTTTTTCAGGAAATAGAAGTACAAGGGACCCAATTGATGGCTTTCAGCAATTTTGAGGTCCTCTTGTACCAACACAATACTTATGGAGATGTTGAAATTTATGCAAATGAGACAATGGTATGAAAAACTTGTTGGAGAAAAATGTGACTTCATAATATGCTGGCAGTTTTTCAGCAAGTATCAACACTGTCCAACATTTTGGTTTTGCAACTACTAGATGTCATGCTTCATCCTCCATTATTATGCTCTTCAGTGCCATGTGCAACACATTGCATGGCAGCTACGTAAACTCTAATGCCACAGAGGTATATTATCTTGTCCATAGTGTTACATCCTCACTGTGTATGACTCTGGATACTGTGGTTAGGTTTCTTTTCAGAGTCAGAGCTCTGTTGAGCTGAGTATTCCTTTCTTAATTAAACCATTAATTAATTTTTAATTAAACCATTACTTAAAAAGCCATCACTTCACTCAGCCGTCTTAGCGTTGTTTTTTTTTCTTTAATCATTGTACAGTCTTTGCCTTACAATATAAAGCACTTTGAGGTGACTGTTTGTTATATCATATGGGATATAATTATGTGCAAAGTTTCTGCCATGTATGGATTATAGTGAAATTTGGTATACACAATAATTACAGTTAATCTAATATAAATGTAATAACTGTCAGGTCATAATTTGTAATTAAAATGCCTTCAAGAACTATTTCCATCACTCGTGGTAGATATGCGAGTCAAATAATCCTGTTACAACATTCACATGGAACATTTTTCTTTCTGGAATTATGTTGATGATTCAGGCAGCAGTGACGCCCGTCCTCAACAGCAGAGTCAGTGTTCAACTACCGGAAGAATTGGATGCTGGACCGAAGAACAAGATTGTTTTCTGCGTGTTTAAATGGCATGAAACAAGTAAGGTGAGCAGCTCCACTTGATTATATAAAATTTGTAAGAAAAGAATCTCAGCATACTTCATTGATTTTGTTTCCTTTAGTCCAACAAGATTACAGAAATAGTCTTAAAATTGCACTTTATTTTTCTACTTTTTTTTTTTTTAGGACTTGTTAGGAAATCAGAGGTAGGTGTAGGTGTTATTTAAGCTGTAGCTTCAACCTACACCTGTATTTTTTATCATTTATTTTCTTGTGATTTAAATGAATCAAATAGAGACAAAAGTCATATTATGACTATATTATGAAATCACTGTCTTGATGACCGAACTGAGCCCTATAACTTCCCATTAAGATCTACACATGTCCCTTACCACTGGAATACAGCTTAGTATAGAGATGTTTGTCTCCATTTTTTTCTTTATTCCACAGCACTTTTCAATCTCTACAGTATATATCTGCTAAATGGGGCAAGTTTTCTTGATGGAAGTATTCACACCGTGATGTTCCAAGCAATTCTTGGTGAAGATAACCCAGAATGGGGAGTCTGTAGCACAGGAGGTAGTGCAGGTCAACTACTAATCAGAAGGTTGACAGATCGATCCCTGGCTGCACGCCAAAATATCCTTGGACAGGATACTGAACCTCAAGCTTCTCTCCGTTGGAGTATGAATATGTGTGAATTTTACATAGAAAGCTCTTATGTGTAGAAAGAAGTGCTTGTATAAATGTAGACAAGTAAAAAAGAACCAGTCCATTTACCTTTTGATCAACAAAGGGGAATTTGCCATCAATGGCAAAACTGTGTTTTAAACTCTGGGTTTAAAACTTCTCCATTGACCCAAGGAGACAAGTGGCTGGGGTAGCTCAGGAGGTACAGCAGGTCACCTACTAATCAGAAGGTTGGTGGGTCAATCCCTGGCTCCTCCAGTCTCCAAAGTATCCTTGATATACAAAATACTGAACCTCCAGTTGCTCTTCAGTGTGCTCACTGGAGTGTGAAAGGGTGTGAATGTTAGATAGAAAGCACTTAGGTGTAGAAAAGAAAGTGCTTGGGTGAATGAGGCATGTTGTATAAAAAAAACACTTTGAGTGCTTAAGTAGAAAAGAACTAGTCCATTTGCTCAGGCTGCACACAATTTAGAAATACTGGTTTTCTTAGCTCAAGCCCCTACAAGCTTACCTAAACATGTAAAGTGGTCATGCTTAACCTTTAACAATTTGTTGATGTGTGCAACAGTTGGAAGCATTGACATGAATACCAGGCCCCAATTTCCCAGCAGAATGTTGCATTGTATTAAGTTGATCAATGTTAGTCACTGTTTGTCTTTTTCCTTTGAACACAGTAACAGCATTTCAGAATAGTGAGAAAATCTTACATATAAATAATGTTTAAGACAAAATGTCCCATTAACATGAATGTGTGCTGTATTGTAGACCATGTTTGGAACATCACATGAACTATATAATCGACAATTGGTTGGCCTGAGTGTAAAGGGCAAGAACATATCAGGACTACATAAACGTGTCAACATCACCATGGAGTTTACCAAGGATATAAATGTAACTACAACTTAATTTAATAATTTATTCCATTCATATTTTATGTCAGAATTAAATAACATCTTACATTGGGTATATGTAATAAAGATGAGTAAACATGCATAAAGTGCAGTATTACTGTGTTATAGGAAACTCAAGAACCCTTCTGTCAGTTCCTAAAATTTTCAACAAACAGTGAGTAACCAAGCATGACATCACTCATGTATGTAATGCAACTATGTCTTTTATAAACATGAATTGTTGAGATTTTTGGTTTCATTCAGGACCAGAAAGTTGAGTCTAATTCAGATGTAGCAGCTCTCTTTGTTTTACAGATTTTAGTCCAGATGGCTGCATCACCCTGTGGACACGTGGTCAGACTAACCTCACCTGTTCCTGTGACCACCTCACACACTTTGGCGTGCTCATGGTAAGACTGGATTTTTTTTTGTTATATGACATAGAATTCAAGAGATGCCATCCATTTGGAGTTGAGGGGACTTTCTTCAAAAAAATATAAATAGAACATCTTACTAATAATTTGAAGTCTCAAATCGTCCATCCTTCTCTTCTTCCCATCTCTTGCCTCCTGTATTTCTGTACAAGCTGTTCTTTATAGTTGAGGTAAAACTTGTCCTGTGTTGCCAGAGTTTCCCCTACAGTGACCGCTTCCTCTCCACTTTGTGTGTAGAGGGTGGGGTAGACACAGGTCATTATTAACAGTCAGGGAGGCATCAGTTAATGCTATTTGGTTTCAACTGCAGGCAGAGTTAATTTAATACACCAGCTACTGGGAGACAGAGCAGTTACTCAAGACTGTAAGACTAGACTGACCAACCTGTGCACAGCCTGGATTGATTACAAGAAAACCTATGACTCAATGCCTCATACATGGCTCCTGGAATGCCTAGAACTCTACAAGATCAACAAGACCCTAAGAGACCTCATCAGGAACTCAATGGGAATGTGGAGAACAACACTAGAGGCCAACTTCCAGCCAATTGCACAAGCCACCATCAAGTGTGGGATTTACCAAGGAGATGCTCTGTCCCCACTGCTGTTCTGCATAGGCCTGAACATCCTCAGCCAGATCATCAACAACACTGGCTACGGATACAGACTATGGAATGGAGCAACCATCAGCCACATCCTGTACATGGATGACATCAAACCATATTCCAGGAGTGAATGAGACATCTATTCACTGATCCACACCACTAGGATCTACAGCAATGACATTGGAATGTCATCCGGACTGGAGAAGTATAGTCGAATGGTAACAAAGAGAGGAAGGTAGTCAGTGGGAACCATGAAGATCCCGCTAGGACAGCTGCAACCACCAAGTACCTCCAGAGAGTAAGGCAAGTCCTGAGGAGCCAGCTGAATGGAAAGAACAAGATTCAGGCAAGCAGCACCTATGCCCTGCCAGTTGTCAGATACCATGCTGGGATAATAAGCTGGCCAAAGGAGGAGATAGAAGCCACTGATGTCAAGACAAGAAAGCTCCTTACCCTGCATGGAGGGTTTCAATCCCAAATCCAACACCTTCAGACCGTACGCTAAGCAGAAGGAAGGAGGCAGAGGACCAGTGAGTGTCAGAACCACTAACTAGGATAAGACAACAAAGATCAATGAATACATCAGGAAGATGGCCACAAATGATTACGTGTTTAGTGAGTACCTCAGACAGCAGAAACCCAAGAAAGAAGAAGAGAAGGTAGTCTGCTCTTTTGATTGCAAACATATAATCATTTTCTTCTTTTACTGAATGCCAGAAAATGTTCAGAAGTTAGAGTGAGCATGGCTACTTTGGAGTTCTAGACCTAATGTTGTAGGAGGTTTAGTTCTGCTTTAATATCCAAGCATCTGACAGTTTGAGAAGGTGTCACTCTGCATGGTTAAAAATCACCCCCTCTTCTGCTCCCTCCCTGTCCTCCCACAAGCAAATATACTGATATGATAATGTGAGAGTGTCTTTTCTCCACAGATCAGTGCTCCAATCTCAACAGAAGACAGCAAGAATCTAAATTATATTTCTCTGATTGGCTGTAGTCTCTCTCTTGTTGCCTTGGTCATCACCGTTTTGCTCTTCACCACAAATAGGTAACTATTTTGGATGAGATTTTTCCAACCTTCATCAATCCTCTCCCCTTTCACATTTTTACTAACACTTGTCAGTGCATCAGGTTTTCTTCCTCTGCTCTCTTCTTCCTGTCTTGTTTGACTTTGATTTTTGCTGGTCTTCATGAACTTCAGTTATGCATTATTTTAATAAAAGGGAATGCAGTCTTCTCTCATACGATCATCAGTCTTCTTACAGTGAATGGCATCCTTTCTTATTATGCTTGTACTTCTCTCATCCTTCCTTTCTTCTGTCACTTAATATGGTTTAACTCTCATCCATGACCTGACCGTGAACATTGTCACTTACCAAGTCTCCACTGCTGTCTCTCAGAATACTCAGAATAGATGTTTCTATGAAGGTCCACATCAATCTTGTAATTGCCCTGATGCTCCTCAACCTGCACTTCCTGCTAAGCTCCACACTGTCAGCACAGCTCTCCTCTGGACTTTGTTTATACATGGCTCTTTTCCTTCATTACTCCCTGCTGACCAGTTTCAGCTGGATGGCCTTGGAGGGATTCCATCTCTACTTTCTCTTAGTCAAAGTCTTCAACATCTATGTCCAGAGATACCTGCTCAAACTGAGCATGGTGGGATGGGGTAAGTGGAGTAATTTAAGCAGGAAGCTGTTATCAGTCTACAAACCTTTAAATAACTGCTCAGTTCAATGTTCCAGGTGTTCCTGCAGTCATTGTGTCAGTGGTGGTGATCATAAACAGAGACTTTTATGGCCAAGCCTCTCTGAAGGCGTCTAACGACACAATGTAAGGAACAAACCTGCAAGCATGAAAAATCTTGATGTAACTTATACTTGTTAACTGTTTTTATATGTGCATTAGAGTTTCTGGATATTTGTTTCAACAAAAAAGAACAAAAAAACGATAAGCATCAAATTCTATTTAACCTGCTATATAATCTGCTAAAGCTTAATCACCTGGAGAGAGATTAAAATATCATCTGATCTCACTTTCTTTGTAGATGTTATATAACCAATGAAACAGTGAAGTACGTGACTGCACTGGGGCTGTTCAGCATGGTCTTCCTCTTTAATGTGACACTGTTTGTGGTGGTACTCAGATATGTTTTTATTCTCCGTCGCATCAAACAGGTACACGTTCATCTTGTGATCTTTTAAAAGAATCTTTAAATCTTGAAAAGTCTATGAATGTCTAATTTTTTTTTCTCGATCAGCAGTCCCTTGTCGCTATCAGTTAATCACTCACTTGTGCACATATATATATATATTTTCTTTTACTCCCTGCCATGCTTTTGCCACCTTTTCTAGTATTCCTTGTGTTTTTTTTTCTTTTCCTAGTGTTCAGTTTTTATCTTCCTGTCTTTGACCCCTTTGGAGTATTATGGAATATGTAATTTGCTTTTGCCTCCTCCTCCTTGTTCCCAATAGTTGCCTTGCTGCCTACGGTCCTGTGTAATTCCACTGCATATCTTATATTTTACTCAAGTTCTTTCTGTGATACGTCTTCCTCTTGTTACAGTGCTTGCTTAGATCTTATGCATTTCCATTAGATAAACTGTGTAAATTAATAAAAGAGTCCAAAATGAATACACAAACTGAAACAGAAATGTGAAATTGTTCATTAAACAGGTATGTCCCTTAATAGCAGTTTTAGTCGTCACTCTTCAAAGTGTGTCTTAGTTTCAGATAGTTTCACTCTGTACCCTGCTATGTTAACAGTCCCAACTTTTAAAACACATTTCATGTTTTCTTACTGCTGGTGTCAGATGTTCTATAATCTCCTGTCATTTCATATTTGGCAAAATCAGTTTGGACAGAGTAACCGTGACAGAGCCAAGAAAGACTTTTTCACCCTGCTGGGAGTCATGACTCTCCTCGGCATTACCTGGGGCCTGATCATCTTCTCTTTTGGCTACCTGACAACTGCTGGGCTCTACATGTTCTCCATCCTGAACTCACTGCAAGGTTCTCTTCTTCTATTACTGCAATTTTAAATGACAGGGTTATGTGACTAATATATATTGTAAAGCTTTGATTCTGAAAGTGTTAGCTGCAGTCCCCTGTTGGGACATTATAGCATATGAAGTGTCAAGAATTACACTTCACATATGCCATAAAATTAACATACTTGATTTAAATTTTGGCACGGATGTTTGTACAGTAATGTGTATACACAAACTGTGACCAGACATAGTCTAAGCATTGACTACGTTCTCTCCTTTGTGCCGTGCAGGTTTCTTCATATTCCTGTGGTTTGTGATGTCACTGAGAAAGGACAAAAAGGCAGCTACTACAGATGAACAGTGAAATGCGCAGCACTAGCCGGTAGCTTAAACACAACTGCCAACACATGGAGGAGCTTCCATGTTGGTGGAATTTATGATGTAATACTATAAGGTGTGTTATTTTTGTTTCTGCTTTACATGATCGTGTTTTCATTAACAATACTGTGTTGTGAAGAGAACATCTAAGCAGAGTTCAGAAAATACAAAGAAACTAAATCCAAAGAGCACCAGGAGGGACACACACACACACACACACACACACACACACACACACACACACACACACACACACACACACACACGGCATAGACAGGACATAAACACTCTATGAGGCAACAGAAAACGGAGGGGAGACGGAGACAAATCAGGGAGAATGAACACAGCTGGGGGAATCAAAGCACAGGCGAGTCTAGATAACATGACAAGAGGACACAGGACTACCGAAATAAAACAGAGAACGGGGACTCCACAACAAAGCATTTCAGAAACTAGACTAATACCAGAGTGAGTGAATTGAAAACAGAACGACAGAAATACAAGAATAATCATAGGCTACGTTCACACAGCAGCCTGAAGTGACCCAATTCCAATTTTTTGTGAAATCCGATTTTTTTTTTTTTTTTTTGCGTGGTCGTTCACATTTCCAAATATATACGACTTGGATGTGATCTGTGTGGCCTCTTTCCCACCAACAGGGTTCCGGCGCCCGTGCCGTAATTTGAAGCGTTAGGCGGGTTTTCCACCACCGAAAAACGTGTTCAATTCCGGCCCCGCAAACTAGCTGGTCTCGAACCACGAACGCGTGACAAAAGCGGCAGAAGGGCGTGACTCTGCCGTCTCAACATCAAGTTTTTACCATATTACATGTGTTTTACATGAGAAAAGTGAAGCGATTTTCACGGCTGTGAATCAGGTTGGCCTCTAAGGCTGAACTTGCTGCTTTGTATCAGTTCATATCACAGATAAAAGGACACAAAGTGCGTACTTGTCGTCTTGCTCTAATCGCTGTCT
>JASGAU010383703.1:0-11920 GCA_030220045.1 Australoheros facetus
TTTTATTTTCTGTATTTTTAACACATTTTTATTTTCTGTATATATTTTTATATATTCTATTTTTTGTATATTTTATACATTGTTTTATTTTCTGTATATTATTTGATTATATTAGATTATAATATTTTTATTTTTATTTTAGAGAGTTTGATTTTCTGTTGCATGGCACTGAACAGGAGTGGCCCTCCAATCTCATTCTACATCCTGTATAATGACAATAAAGGCATTCTATTCTATTCTATTCTATTCTATTCTATTCTATTCTATGATTTCAACTTCACCTTTTGCTGTCACCAAGTGAGCATGTCCATAAACATAATCCACTGTGGAACTGCATAGGTGATGAGAAAGCATGCGTACAGTAGTTCTATTTCTTATCTCCAGATGTTGTATATTTTGTCTTTCAGTGGCATTTTATACATTACTGGGGTTTATTCAGATGACCGTCTGGGCCAAAGGAAAGCACAGAGCCTACATCAGGGAATTTAAGGACTATCCCAGTCTTCGGGTGGCTATTATCCCTCTGATTCTCTGATAATGGTTAAAGCATGAACTACTGCAGCATACAAAGAAACAAAGAAGTCTGCTACTGCTGCTGCTGCTGCTGCTAAGTCCACCACTATGCAATTTTGTCTACAAACGAATAAGCTGAAAGAAGAGAAAACAGAGCAATAATGTGGCTATATATTTAAGGCTTTAAACAAAGGCTGGACACCTTTTAAATATCGAATACGAATACCTTTATTAGTCCCACAATGGGGAAATTACAGTTAACAGAACACCCATCAGCAATAATAGCAGCGTTTAACATTAACAATAGGTTGGATTTCTTTTTTAGAGGTTGATTTGGGATTGTGATACAAATCAGAATTGTTCCTGTCATAGTATCTTTGCTTTTAACCTTTGGATTTTTATGTTTGGCTCTTTCAAAATTTTATGTAGTATTTCAGAAACCAGTGGGGAGTGCTCATTGCATATTGGTTTATTAATAGAGGTTGTATTGCTTTTTATGAAGTGATGAAAGTTTTCCAGTCAAGTGAAAGAAATCGAGCATACTTATCCTCATCATTAAGTGCCTGCAGAAGCAAACAAAGAAATTTTAAATGTCACGGCATCCATTTAAGAGTGCAACATCACTTTTAAGCTCTCAGGAGGAATGCTGATAAAGCAGGTGTTTAATCATCTAAAGTTAAGCCTCTCTAATGCGTGTCTCAGATTATTTTTTCCAGAGAAGTGGAAACTGTACTGACTTTAATGTGTAAAGACCTTATCAGGTATTCAGTGATAACTGCTGCAGTTATCCAGCCTATATTGCCTCATCTCAGGTTAAAACTGCTTGTTTGGTTTTGGGTTGTTTTGTTTTTTTGTTTGTTTGTTTTGTTTATCAAAGTGAATACAAGGTCTGAATAAAAGTTCACAGATTAAAGAAAACAAACTTTATTTATTATGCTGTGTCTGTTGTGGTGCTCCTCATAGAAACATTGCTTTTATGACAATGTATCTCCTAATGACACCAGGTGCTGTTGTTATGCAAACAAATCACTACAATAAAGCGCAAAAATAGAAAATTAATGGCATAAAAATACCATGTTGCTTAAATGTATTTAAGCAACAGTGCCATGAGGATTTTGTAAGGATTATAAGCCGTTATTGCACATCTCACTGATATATCTTGTGATGCTTCGAGTAATGCCGCATCAATAAGGTGCTAGACTGTGCTTCTCAGTGTGCTCACTCCACATATCTAAAGAAGGCAATGAAAATGAATCTTGCTTGGCATCTGAAGCAAAAAGAAAAACCTCAAAATATACACAATCTATGCTTTCTTCACACACCCACTTTTTTCACATTTCATCAGTTAAAGGCCTAAAAGGTGTGCAGAATGTGGAACAAATAGCAGGCAGGCACATAAATGCTCCACATTTTCCAAAAAGTCAAAGCCCACTAACCTCGTTTACTGGAAAAGCAAAATCAAGCAACGTGCACTTTTGCCACAAGTCAAAATCAGTTTAAGGGATTGCCTTTTTCACAGTGTGCTGCAAGGAATAGAAGCTCCAACCGATGGACTGTACCATTCTAAAGACTCCTTCAAACGTAGATTTAAAACAGACTTCTTATTCCCAAAAGCTGGAAAGCAAAACCAGTTCATCCTCATTTGGCATCCAAAAAACTGATGCACCTGTCACTGGCCTCTATTTGGCTAGGAGTGAGATAGCTTTACAGTGATTTTTCTGTGGACTGTCTCAAATGAAAAGGTGGCCCTGACTATGCCTAATAGCTTTTAATCCCCTGAAAGTACAAACATCGATAGGCCTTCGAACACGACTGCCAATGAAATAAAAAATGAACAGCTCTCTTCCAGCTGAGCTCATTAATTTAAGTTCACCTCCCCAAAGACTTGATGGGTGTGGTATCAATATATCGTTGTGCTCCAGCAGCTTTTGGGTGCAGTACAATACTTTCATCCTCTCTTGACTGCTGCTTGGCAAAATTCACAAACACCTGTAGGGACAAAGAAGCAAGCATAAGACATGATTAAAGCAGCAGGTTGAAATACACCATAAAATATTTTTCAAGGCACCCTCAATGGCAAAAACAAAAATATGAAAGAAAAGGAAATGCAGAGTCTTGCAACATAATGAAATGTGATTTTTCCATTTCATAATTCATTGTGTTGTGTATTTCTGCACCTATTTACCTGGTCGAGAGTGGTTTGTGACACTGAATAGTCCTCTATTTTGAGTTTCTCTTTGTTAGCTAGGACCATTTGAAAGATCCTAGCCAGAGAGGATGAGGAGATCTTGTACTGTAGAGTGTTGTAGTGTTTCTCTCTTTGGATGCAGCCAGGGAAGGTACTCTCCATGAATGCTTCAGCAGGGTTCAGGTCTGGGGCACAACCTGGCTTAGACGCCCTGATTTTCATGGTCACAACGTAGCCATCGCCAAATCTAATATGCATAAAGTTACCATCAAAGATTGGCAGTATTTACAAAGTAGTTATTGGAATGTGGGTGGATGAGGAAGGGGGAAAATGAGGAAAAAACATTAAGAATTTTATTATATGAATAAATATAGTAAAATGACCAACTTGTATTTGAGATGCTGAATGGTTCCCAAACACTTGAAGGAGCCATTAACCATAATGGCTAAGCGGGTACACAGTGCCTCACATTCCTCCATACTGGAAAGATAAAATCATAACAATTAGATTCCATGCTCATTTGTGCACACATAATACATATAGATAGGTGATAAATTAGAAGAAGGAACAAGATAAAGTGTCTTTGTAGGATGGCCACCAGGTATTGCTTGTACCGCCTCAATATAACTTGAAATGGGCATATGTATTATTTGGACACTAAGGGTGGGGACTTTAACTTTTGTGTCTTTTCTCGAGGGAAACAGCCCACAGTAGTCACTCCAGGTTTTTCATTTAATTTGTCACCCATCTGTATATATTAAAATATATAGTTTACCTGTGTGATGTGAGGACCACAGCTCTTTTGTCCTGTATAACACTCATGATGGAGTTCCATAGAAAGCGTCTGGAGAGAGGGTCCATACCTGTAGTGGGCTCATCCTGAAGTGCAGTAACAATAAACACATTAGCATTTGCACAATCATTTGCCTAACATCTGCTAACCATTCTCATAATTGTAATCCCCATCCAAAACCCACTAATCCAGCCCAGCACTGCTATTGTCAAACTCACCAGGAGCAGCAGAGCTGGACAGCCAATCATGGCAATGGCTGTGGAAAGCTTCCTCCTGTTACCACCACTGTACGTCCCAGCACTTCGACCTGCATATTCTGAGAGACCCAGCTTCTGGATGGCCCACTCTGCAACCTAAGTTAGAAGAGGATAAAAAGCCTCACGTTGCAATACTGTCAAACTTCAGCCTACAAGTGTCAAACCCAGTTCTCAATCAAATATTTCCTGCCACTGCATCTCACCCTGCCAATCTCAGACTCTGGCACTCCACGAAGGCGGGCGTAGAGGTGTAGGTGTTCTCTGCCTGTCAGCAGCTCATCTATGGCATCAAACTGAGGGCAGTATCCCATGTTCTGATGGACATCCAGGATATTAGTCAAAATGCTGTAAGGAAACAACAATAGAGACACAACAAAAAATAATGAAAATTTTGTTAATTAGGCACAAAAACTAATCCAGTTTGCACTCGCTGGGCTGTCATGTGAGGGTTTTAACTTGGATTCAGTAGTCATTTGTGCAGATAGGTGATGTGTATCAAACCTAATTAACAACACTGATTATTAACAACAAATTGAATTTGTCTCAATACTGATATCAATCCTCAGTTCAGCATACAAACCTGTAACCAGCAACCGAGGCCTCTCCTGAGGTGACACAGATGTCTCCAGTCAACATCTTAAAGGTTGTGGTTTTCCCAGCTCCATTTACCCCTAGGAGACCAAAGCACTGTGGATTTTTTGGAAGAAGAATAAGACAGGCTTTCACTAAAGGTAAAAGATTGTTTCTTCTGCCAAAAAAAAAAAATCTGTTTTATATGATTTTAACCAAACCTATACAAACCTCTCCAGGTGACACTCCAACACAGATTTGGTCTACTGCAGGGATGATTGTTCCTGTGTAAGTCTGGCGAGAGAATATGAGAACAAAAAATAAAGCTAAAAACAGCTGCTTTAAAATCTTTCTCTAAAATCAGTTTTGCTGAGTTTTTTTTTTCCTTTCCTTTAATAAAGAAAACCCCTAACCTTGGACAGGTCTCTCACACGTAAAATATCATTTGATTTTCCACTCTGGTAAATTCGCTGTCTTTCCTCTGCCACATCCACATCTTCATCCAAAGTGTGAGGCTTTGGGCAATCAGGTATCCTGCCAATGGAAAAATTGTCATTGTTTGATGCGGTGTGTTAGCTGGAAAACAAACTTCATTGTGTGTAATTTTCAAAAAGCATTTTTTTAGGTGCATCAAACAAGTTTTGGTATCTGATTTTTAGACCTCTTGTACTTGCCAGTTATTCAGGAAGAAGCGATACTGGAAGAGAATGTTGAGAATGAAATAGACAAATCCCTCAACAGCCATGCAGAATAAGTTCTTCCCAATAAAATCCCAGTTATAGGGGTCTGGTCTGTAGTCCTCACCTTAGAAAATATAAAAACAATGTTCCTGTAAATCCTGTTTTCACAGTTGGTGTTTCACGTGAGTTTCTTCAGCCTATTTAATGTGGAAAACATTGACGTACATAAAACATTACATAAACATTGTTAATATTTCTTATTTTGTCTTGTCTCTTGAGTTTACATTTGCATAGCAATAATGCTGATTCTGTTCCGAGGCTCACCCAAGCTCACCCAACAGTCTTTAGAGTCTGTTACAGCACTGCAGTTGCTTCGGGTCATGGTGGCAAATTTCTGATGCAGGCAATGACTCAACTTTCACTCTAAGCATTTAGAAAGAGGCTGACAGTTGTAGGATTTTATAGCTACATGCATTTGCTTGCTGGGCATTGAGTCTGCGTGTGTTTCATAATTACCAAAGCGAGCGTAGACATCACTTATAGCTTGGTTCATAGCCATGTCTATGAGACCTCGGCCCAGGCAGTAATGGGGGAACATGAGCAGCACTACCTTCAGCAGCTGGTTGCACCCGTGAAGAGCCTAGACAGAAACCCAACATGTAATATTGAGTTTGAGATTGGTTGAAAGTGGTGTAAACAAGCCCACTGGGCTTACCGTGTTGCTCTCAAACAGGTCCAAGATGAAGGTGATGGCACTGCTGTTGATGCCAATGAAGAGGTTGATACATGACAAAGAGACGTAGGCTGTGCTGGGGACACTGAATACATATGACATGGGGTACATCATGGGGGTCACAGACCAGCTGAGAGAGAAGGAGAAAGATTAAAAAGAGACTCAGTGACAGCCAAAATTGATGCTGATGACATTATTAGGGGCCCTTGTTTTGTTTTTTTTTTTGTTTGTTTGTTTGTTTTTGTTTTGTTTTGTTTTGGTTTNCAGCTGTGATCTTTTTAAATCCATCTTAATAATGAGAGGGGAATGTTGAAATATATGTGACATTAAAACGTGTTTTTTCTTTAAGTAATAATAACAGAGAAGTTGCTAAAAACTAATACACCCAATGAATCGAGAGCATCATGGTATGTAACCCTGCCAAATAAAGCATGTGTACTACAAGTATTTGCAGCATTGGACATGGTATTTAATGACCCAGCTGAGCAATGCAGTGAACCTGATCTAAATGAGTTTAATAAGACTCTGGTGATGCAGTAGTTCACATTTAGGTCAGATGATGGAAAATCTCTGCCACGGAGGGATTATAAGAATCTATCCAAATGTCTTATGGCAGACCCAAATGGTCAAAAGATATGTGGGTCTACCAAATGTCTTATAGTCAAAACCTATCAATAATAACATAAAATTATAATAAATATGTGATAGATATATGCAATACTAGAAAATCAGACAGTCGTGAAATTAATTCAAGAAGTATGCTTTCAATTTCCTTTTGATGCAGATCTACTTTCTACTTGTTTTGTAAGTATTTCTCGAAAATGCAAATCTAATGCAACTCCAGAGGAAAATCCTGGAGTTTACAATGTGACATTTAATTACATTAGTTTGCTGCAGGCCACAAATTTCTATGGAAAACTTGATCAAATATCAGGGACTGCCTGCTTCATTTTACACATTATGATTACCATTTCCAAACGGTCTGGCTGTGACAGTACCACATCATTACATTGTTGATTCTGAAAAAAAAAATCACACAGGTAAATCTGTGAACTCCGAAGATTAATGCTTACCCATAAAGCATAAGCAGAGCAATTAATGGATGGAGGTTAGTTGGTGAGGTGTAGGACTTCTTATCAAAAAAGATGAAAATTTCCACCACCATTGCTGCACTGATGGAGTAATTAACCTGAAGGGAGTCACAGAAAAAAAACATTGTTTACAAAAGCTACTTACAAATCTTCTTGATTGAAGGTATTGTCACACGCTTAGAAAGTAGTGGGGCTACAGTACCATGTCCCAGAGAAAGTTGGCCATCCAGTACACCAGTGGACTGACACCACTGACAAACTGCAGGTGTTTGGCCTGAGTGACCCTCTCCTGGATGAGATAGAGGACAAAGCTGGCTGGGACAAAGGACATGGCAAAGATGACACAAATGGCCACCACTGCATCCACTGATGTGGTCAGACTAGGAAAATGAGCGAGAGATGGGTGAGTTTCCACAAGCTGCAGTCATAGAAACATATATAATGTNTCAGCAATCTTTGTGTAACAAATATCTTTTTTGGCTCTCATAAAAAAAACACTGACTAGATAATTAAAAAGACCTTGAAATATGATGAAGATAATAACTGCTTGACTGTTGTTCACTCACACAGTGATCTCAGAGAGCTGTTCTTTGGTGAGGTTCAGAGGATGGTTGATGGCAGTGATTCCATATTCAGCCAGATTAGCTCTTCTGGGCAAGTTTGCACGGAGGATCGCATTGTTGGCCACATTCATAAAAGATACCATAGCATGCCAGCCCTTATTGTTATACCACACCTGGGCGGGAAAAAATTATAATATTACACAGATGTGCAATCTACAAACAACAGCATGGCCTCTCATATTGTGCAGACAAAGATTTTGCTTAATTGACGAGTTGTGATGAACTGACCTTGACATTGTTCTCACTCTCCATGTACCTGAGGAACGTCCCTAAGTCCTTCAGCATTTGCTTTGAGTACTTTCCCTGCAAGTAAAAATTTGGGGGGCCAGTTACATTAGAAAAAAAATCAGAAATTGCAAAATAACAAAGTGATAATTATGTAGAAACATGAATACAATGCATGCACACACTCAGAGCCCAGACAGAAAAAATAAAATCATAGTGTTTGGTTTCAAAGGCTTACCCCAGTTACATTGAGCAGTCGTCCCAGCTGACCTGCTACATCCTGGATGGTCTTTGGCTGCACCCCTAAAACAGGGAGCTGTCCTCCCACTGATATACCCCCATACCTGAACACCACAGAGAAAATCCCTTTGACAAAGCCTTCCAGTAACTATCTGTGCATATTTAAATTATTACCCTATTACAACCACTAGAGGGAGAACTGCACTACTACACATGACACACTCCATGACATATACTTCAAAATGTACATTGGATATCAATATTTGGACAGAAATGGAATCTTCCAATTAATTAGTTGGATGAAAAATTAAAATTACCTTTGTTCATTCACCCAGTATTTACTTTTCAAGCTGAGAAGAAATCATATGCAGAAATTAGATAGTTTTCTAACTTAAAATAAAAAATCCACAAACAGGATCACAATTTTTTTTAACTAAAATTTACTTGAACTGGTGCAAAAATTATATACCTGGTTCTGATGATTCTGGGGTACGTCTTCACCAGGTAGTCAGAAATGTTCCTGCCTGTTAGGTCCATGAGGACATCGCCTGTTGACTGGATCCTCTGAGGAACAAACCAGCATACAATTCTCTCTGTTAAACACTTATCTGCATTTTCAGTGCAGTTAAGTAATTCCACTTGTGGATTTTAGCAGTGTACTTGAGCAGAAAGATTTTGTGCTTGAATACATAAAGTGGGGGAAAAAACTATTTGATCCACTGCTGAATTTGTAAGTTTTCTCACTTTCAGAGAAACAGTCTCTAATTTTTATGGAAGTTTCATTTTAATGGAGAGAGATGGAATATCAACCAAAAATCCAAGAAAAAAACACATTACATAAAAGTTAGAAATTGGTTTGCATGTCATTGAGTGAAATAAGTATTTGATCCCCTACAACCCCAGATAAATATTTCCCCCACTGTAATGCAGTCATGCTTAGTGTCAATTATGTAACCTGTGGAGGTGGCAGGCCTCCAGCTCCATCAGGACACACAGGAAGCATGGTGAGTTTCTTAGGTGTGCTGCACTGGCATTGTGGAGACGGTCTCAGGGAGTTCCACTCTGTGCCGGCCAGCATATCTATCAGGGCAGGGTTAACCAAGGGCATCTCCCATTCTGTGGTGATGTTGTTACATGGGAAATCTCTGCCAATGGAGGAAAAGGAACTAATGTTAAACAAAAGAGCACACATGACAGTGCGAGAACAAATAGTTCTGTTAAGTTTACTTACTCCAGGGGTTCATCCACCATGCAGCGAGTGCCAAAGCCAGGCTTGTCCAGCAACACTTCACCAAAGTATCTCATCTTAGCATCAGTAGGGCGTTCATTACTAGATTGGGAAAAAATTTATAAACACAGAATTGCAAAAAATAAAAATAAAAATCTGAAAATTCTCTCCATTTACACTTATTTCACATGCACATATTTTTAATGACATCTTATTTGAGGTAAACTGATCAACCCCCATTAAAGAGATCCATTTCCTCATAACAGTGGCCTAGCGCCCACCTGAAGAAGGTGTACTGTTGTCCATACATCCAGGGGCTGAGGGTCAGGCTCGGATACTCTCCAAAAGGTGGAACAATCAGAGTGAACGTCAGTGCCAGGAAAACAAAACTGGCTGGCAGGACAATCTACCAAAGACAGAGACAGAAGAACCAGGCTGAATCTTTAAGACATAATGTGCAAAAAGCGCACTTTGCTCGCCGCTGCAGTTGTAAATTAAGGCACTACTTGAGAACTCAAACCGCTCTTACAAGAATGGTATTTCTTTATAAAATAATACCAATAATAAAGAATGTAATTGTATCTACTATAACAAATAGAAAGACTACCGACACAATGTTGAAATCAAAAATATGACATATATTACTAAGAGCAGTGTGTTGTCTTCGGATATCATAAAATATAGAATGGTTACCTGGGCAATGAAGTCTTTGTAGGAGCGTGTGGCATGATGCAACCTCTTGATCAGCAGAGCAAAAAACTGTTTGATGGTCAGACAAAGGCCTCTGACCTGGTACGATCCACTGCCTGCACTGCCTTCTGAGTTGTCACATGTGCTCTGGCCATTGGACTCTGAAATAAAAGCTTAAATTAAAAATGACTTCCACCAGAGACCTCAAAGCTGAATTACAGATGCCACTGAGCTAGCCAAGCATCTTTAGTCTTCACTGTGGAGTGGTTGAAAAGCATTTGCCAGCAGTGCTCCACAAGTGCTTTAGAAAATAGTCATTATCTTGACTTTAGCCGGTCTACCAGCAAGAGCACTGCACAAAAATATAGATATTTCTGTTGCCACTCAAAGCTGAAGCTCTCTGCATTACACTGTTGCCAGGAATAACTTCTGTCAAAATATATTAGAAGTAATAAATTAAAAGAGTATCTTATAATCTCATATGTTATGAAATTGTTGTAAAGAGTTTCATCAGTGGACTGATAGGATTTTCTGGTCTGGATATATTCTACACTGCTCAAAAAATTAAAGGAACACTTTGAAAACATCAGATCTCAATGGGGGAAAAAATCATGCTTGATATCTACACTGATATGGACTGGGTAATGTGTTAGGAATGAAAGGATGCCACATTGTTTGATGGAAATGAAAATTATCACCCTACAGAGGGCTGAATTCAAAGACACCCCAAAAATCAAACTGAAAAAATGATGCATCAGGCTAGTCCATATTCAGTAGTTCATATGGCTCCCATGTGTTTGTATGCATGCCTAACAATGTCGAGGCATGCTCCTAATGAGATGATGGATGGTGTCCTGGGGGACTTTCTCCCAGATCTGGACCAGGTTATTACTCCTGGAGGTGCAACCTCCAGGAGCTCAGATGGAATAAAGCATAATGCCTCAGAAGTGCTTTATTGAATTTGGTTCAGATGAGCATGGGCAGAACTTAGTGGTATCAATTCCTCCATTTTCCAGGAACTGTCTGCCTACTCTCACCACATGAGGCTGGGCATTGTCATGCACCAGGAGGATTCAAGGACCCCCTGCATCAGCATAGGGTCTGACAATGGGCCCAAGGTTTTCATCCCAATTCCTAATTACAGTCAGGGTGTTGTTGCCCAGCATGTAGAGGTCTGTGCATCCCTCCATGGATACACCTCCCCAGACCATCACTGACCCACCAACAAACCGGTCATGCTGAACAATCTTACAAGAAGCATAGCATACTCCACAGCTTCTCCAGACCCTTTCACATCTGTCACATGTGCTCCAGGTGAACCTGCACTCATTTGTGAAAATTAAAGGATGCCACTGGTGGACCTGCCAATTCTGGTATTTTATGGCAAATCCCAATCGGGCTCCATGGTACCATGCAGTGAGCACAGGGCCCACTAGAGGATATCAGGCCCTCAGGCCCCCCCTCATGAAGTCTGTTTCTGATTGTTTGGTCAGATCCATTCACACCAGTGGATGGCTGGAGGTCATTTTGTAGTTCTGGCAGTGCTCATCCTGTTCCTTCTTGCACAAAGGAGCAGATACTGGTCCTACTGATGGGTTAAGGACCTTCTACAGCACTGTCCAGCTCTCCTAGAGTAACTGCCTGTCTCCTAGAATCTCCTCCATACTCTTGAGACTGTGCTGGGAGACACATCAAACTTTCTGTCAACTGATGTCCCATCCTGGAGGAGTTAGGCTTCCTATGCAAACTCTGTAGGTTCCAGGTATCATCTCATGCTACCAGTGGTGGTGCTACTAGTGAAAAAACAGCCAGAAAAGATGAGTCGATATATCATTTGCCTCCACCTGTAGTACCATTCCTGTTTTGGGGGTTGTCTCAGGCCTCTTTCCCACCAACAGGGTTCCGGAGCTCGAGCCGTAATTTGAACCGTTAGGCGGGTTTTCCACCGCAGAAGCACTCGGTGCTCAGCCGAAAAAAAGGGTTCAACTTCGGCCCCGCAAACTAGCTGGTCTGGAACCAGGAACGCGTGCCGAAAGCGGCAGAGGGGCGTGACTCTGCCGTCTCAACATCAAGTTTTCTACCATATTAC
>JASGAU010383705.1:0-11704 GCA_030220045.1 Australoheros facetus
CACATGCATACACATTCACATATATATATACACATGCATATACACACACACATACAGTCTTGCTGTAGTTTGTAGTAATGCATGTGTGTTCCTGTCATGGAACGTACTCAATAATGAGGGCAAGAAGCCACAACCATCTCCCTTGGGATCCAGAGGCAGGCAGGGAAAGACCCAGGGGACCCGGGTCATCCACGGCCCACCAGGAGCACATAAGACCCGAGGCCACACATTCCAATGGCAACTGCGCGCACACCCCAGAGGAGGAAGACCCCAGACGGAGCCCCCACGGTCAACGGGCAAGAGCCCAGAGAGCCAGAGGCAATGAGCAGCCTACCCCCCCCGGCAGGCCGGCCCCACCGGCACGAGCCGAGAATGCAGCCCCGAGGCCCCAGGCGCCCGGGAACCGCCGGACACCCAGCAGAACCCACCCCACACACACACACACACACACACACACGCCAAAGAGGCCCAAGCCACCCCCAGGCCACAGCCACCAAGGGATTGGGCCAGAAGCCACGCCAAGACATCCGTCCATGCACCCCAGGACCCCCAGGCACCCACATCCCAGGGGCGGCAGTGACAATCAGTGGGGAGCAGCGGGGAGCGGTAGGCAGGGGTAACTCCTGCCCTCCGCAACTGTGTCCCACAGGGGCCAAGGCTCAACAAGCCACAGACCTAGGCCCAGCTGTCCACACGCACGCACGCAAGCATGCACACGTCATATATTCATACACACACATACATGCCAGTCACACACCCATGGTCATATACACGGACCATACATGGACATTAAGTGTGGGCGAGCGGGCACCAGTACCGAGCCAGCGGCGCCTCAGAGAAGCAGCCAACCCAGCCCCGAACTACTAGCAGTCCCTACCCCCAGCAGGGTGCACGAAACCCGGGTGTGGGAAGACCCGCCCACCCCCTCCTCCCACTCAAAATGGTTGGGATGATGTGTTAGGTGTATGTGGGTGTATGTAGTGGGAGGAATGTGTATGACTGTGTGAAAGCTACAGTGCTATTAAAATTGGGGGGGACAGTTGTTTGTGTGTTGTTTGATTGAGTATGAGTAGGGGAAGGGTCAGGATACATATGACCAGGAAGTAGAAGACTACCCCCGGAGGAAGAAAGCCAGCTAACTACTGGCTCACTAAACACCCAAGTTTCCTATACCCAACCGCAGGGCAGGGAAGGCAGGTCCAGGGCCTGAAGTGGCCACACCCCCAGGGCACCGCCATGCCCAAGGCCAGCACCTACCACCCACACCGCAGACAAACACACACACACACACACACACACACACACACACACACACACACACACACACACACACACACACACACACAAAAAGATGACAACAAACATCACACACACACCCAAAAGACAACAGCAAACATCCTACCCACACACATACACAAACACAGTGGTCCCAAGTCCAGGACCAACCAGTCCCCTGTGAGAACCGCTGCCCCCACAACTGAGCGCCTACACACAGACACCACAAAACGGCAGCCACAGTCCTCCAGTCCAAGAGCCATCAGACACCCGAGTCCCCCGGCCCGCCCCCAGCCACCCGCCAGGTCCCTGAAGAGACGAGACTACAGCCAATCACCCCCACTAAATGATGGAATTGATCAGTGGGGACCAGAGATAATCACATTTGTCCAATTGGTTTTTTGAGTTGGCAGACATTCTCGTTAGACTAATGTGATCGAAAAGTAAATTCCTATAGTGAGTAGTTTTCTTAGCGATGCATAAGGCAGTAAGAACTAAATGTGACGTATTTGCTTCCATATCTAATTCACTTACATCACCTACGATGCACAGTTTGGGTGAGGCTGGGATACCACAATTAAACCATGTGGATAAGTCTTCACATATCTTCTGCCAGAACCTCTAAACAAGCATGCAAGACCATATAGCATGCATATAATTCTCAGCGTGGTCGCCTGAACAGTATGTGCATATGTTTGAGTGTCTGAGGCCCATTTGGAACATTTGTTGTCCTGTATAGTGTATTGTATGCAGAGTTTTGTATTGTATAAGTTGTAAATTTGGACGTTTAGACATTTTGAAGATGTTTAAACGTATATGCGTCCAGAAGTTTTCATCTGGGTTGATGGAAAGATCCCGCTCCCATTTTTTTAGTTGGGAGGGAAATTGAATCATTAATTTTAAACAATAGATAGTGTATTTTTGATAGCAATTTAGGAGTACAGAGATTTAGAAATTCTGTAACCCATACAGGCATTTCCAAGTTCAGATCATTTAAATCAAATCTTGCCTGTATGATGGACCTCAGTTGCTGATATTCCAGAAATCTACTGCTGCCGATTCCATATTTTGATATAAGTTCTTGAAATGGAATAAAGTTTCCATCTTGAATAATATGCTCTAGGTTATTTATACCCTTTTCATGCCATGATGGAAAATTCACTACTTTCTTTTTCTGGCATATATCTGGATTGTTCCAAATGGGTGTCAGTTTACTTGGGATAAGTGAAGAATTAGTTATTTTTAAAAATTCTCACCACGCTGACAGAGAGCTGTTTATGTTAAGGCTTTTAAGGCAATTATCTTGCTTGATACAGGAGCTAATGAAAGGTAGATCAGAGATTCACACACATTCATACGCTGACAGTTGCATCGGAGAGCAACTAGGGGTTCAGTATCTTGCCCAAGGATACTTTAGCATGCAGATTAGAGCAGCCTGGGATCAAACTACCAACCTCTGCCTCCTGAGCTACAAAACTGGAAACTGGAAAGTTATGTTGCAACTTCTGCCTGCCTCACCCTCCCAAGGAAACAATCTGTTGGAAAAACCAGTGCTCTCACCCTCCTCTCAGGATCTGACCCCTTCAGAAATCCAAATAAGCCTTCTCACTCTGCCTGTTCAATTGCTGCCATCTGAACCTGGACCTTGGGAATAACTCTTGTCTCCTTCTTCCCCAGCGGATCTTCCCCTCCTTCAACAAGAAAGAGCCCCAGTCATTAATTTATATCTATATATTTATCTACTTTATACATTCTATTTTATATATATGTGTGAACTTTCAACAGTGTGGCACTGAAACAGGAGTGCCCTCGAATCTCAGTGTACATTCTGTATAATGAAAAATAAATGCATTCTATTCTTTTCTATTCTATTCTATTTAGTTTAAAATGTAGCCTAGCTGATAAATTTGGAATTGTTAAAACAGACTACACACTCATTTACAACTTCACGAAGATTTATTTTGTATTATTTTATCACTCGCAGTGTTTACTGTGTGTAGTATTATGACTTTCTGACGTTGACCTATCATGTGGTTTACAGTGTCTGTTAAAACCAGGTGTATAAAAGATTTTGAGTTTTCTGCTGTGGCTGTGAATGAGGAGCAGTGGAAGGCGCATCCCTGCGACTGTAGTCGCAGTATTACGGTATTTCCTGCGGGTGTGTTTGTGGAGCTGCTGTAGTTGCTGTGACGTTCAGACATGTTAGTGGGGAACAGATAGCGAGACCTCTGCGAGTAAGAATGAATGTTTATTTATTGCTGTGTTTTCTCTCTGAATTACTGGATTGTAATGGATAACGTTTCGCCGGTTAGCTTGTACATTGCTCTGTGGCTAGGCCCTCCTCATTCGCGGATTATTGATACGGTGTAACGGTGATCTTTGATCCGGATTTTCCAGCGTTGAGACGGTGCGAGCAGCACAGTTAAACCCGGCACCTTAAACGCAAACAGTCGACTCCATCCAAATGTTTTTACTTTGATGGATCTATCTATCGTCTCTATCCAGAGGTAAGAGACGGTTTAAAGCCCAAACTGACTGTGTTTCTTCCCATATCTGTGATCTGGTTTCCCCTCACTTTTTTCTTTAATAAAAGCGACCACGACGAGAAAGTGTTTACTCTGTGACGTGATTAGTTATTAGTTCCCACAAAAACTTTTGATCAGGATGTGTATGTTAAAATATAGCGTGTACAAAAATGTTTTTTTATACACAAATAGTATTAAAACACCCCGGCTACCTCGGCTATTATGGGGTACACGGTGTTTTTGAGCTCGCTTGGCTGACTCAAACATGTTTGGGAGGGGTAAGAAAACAGAACTCAGCTGACTGCAGTCTGACATGTAACAATTTTAAACACTTTAACCTTAAAAGTGCTGAATTTCAGGCCACACCAAAATACAGTCGTCCCTCGCTATATCGCGGTTCACTTATTGCGGCTTTATTGTATCGCGGATTTTTGTTTTTAATGTTACCAATTCAGTTTCGCGGAGTTTTCACTAATTGCGGGATTTTGCGGCATAAAGGTATTTCTGTAACACCCGGACGAAGAGCTAAGTTACGTCTACGTCTTTAGCGGAAACAGAAGCAATAATTCATCATCTTCCTCATTCAAGTTGTAGTAGAGAGTGGGAAAGGTTTATATGAGCGTGGGAAGGGGTTGTAAATATATATATAAATATAACGTCGCTACTGAAACTGAAACTCAGTTATTCAATTATATAATCATACAGTAAGAGTGTTATGGTAAAAACGCATGCATTGGACAAGCAAATGTACAAAAAAATGAGCTGATTCTAAGGGGTTTGAGTGGTTTTATCATGGACTGACCCATTAACATAATTTAATAACTGTTTTGTTTTTTGTTATACATAAGTATGCCAAGACAAGTATAAAAAATATTCTCTCTCAGGAAAGTAGAATATGTTTCAAAATGATGATTGTCAAAAATTCTATATAAAGTTTTGGAAATTATTGAAAAATGACAGACATCTCATGTGTTTCTAAACATCCCAAGGCTGAATTTTATGAGAATGCATTAAAACTAATGTACAGAGATACTGAATTGTTTGTGAATGATGTGTGCAGCCTCTTATTCTGCTAATACATGCTGTGCTGTTTCTCTTCCTTTCAAGAAGAAGGCAAAGTTTGTCCTTGAGGAAATTTGTATGTATGCTGCCATGTTCATTACTTGTATTGTTATGCCATTGAATAAGCGAAGGACATCCTTTATATTTAACCTGATAAAATGGAACCAAAACTAATAAGACTGCTGTTCTCAGTCATATAAAACTTGCAAAAATGATAAACAGTGACAGTCAAGGTTTCTGCCAGAAAAGTTCTTAGATCTGGCAAATGCCATGTGGCTGCTGGAGAGTGCTAGCAGTCGTTGCTAGGTAGAATTGGTCACAAACAGGGTGCTGCACCAAAAATGTCCTTGTGATGGCTTTGGTTGCCCGCAGATTGCCGTGGTTACCTTATAGTTTGCATGAAGATGTTGACTTATCTGCAAATACTCAACATTTACTGTCAGAGTAGTGGTAGAAAAATTGAGGAAAAAAGCAGTATAAACTGGAAATGGAGAATGTTTGCCTTCAAAGTAAAGGTTTTTCCCTTACTGCTGCAACCAATGCATTTCAAAGGGTGTAATTTTGACTTTGAAGGTGAACGCGCTGCGTTCCCAATTTGCGTCACACTTTTCACAGTTTTACTACCACTTAGCAAGTAGTTTTCAAGTGTTTGCAGACAAGTTGGCCTCTTCCATGCAAACTACTAGCAACCCCACCTAACAACCAAAGCATTGTGTTCTCCTCTGTGACCAATTTCATGCTAGTCACTTCCAGCAACCTCTAGCATTCACTCCCTAACTGGCCATAGAATATACATGTTTCTTTAGTGACCAGGGGGTCACTGACCGGTCTCTGGGCCTGCGTGAATGGGGCTTTAGCCATTGATTTCACAGTGACTGCCAGCAACCACTTGCATCCAGTTGGGAAATTTGTCCCTCACAGCCAGTGGTTGTCAGGTGGTTACCAACAGATCTCTAGGCCTGTGTGTCTGAGGCCTAAATTAGTGGACATAAATGGACAGATATACGTTTAGACAGGTAAAATATATTAAGTCATAAAAATTTGCCTTTAAAAAAAAAAAAATGCTTATGCATTTTTCTTTTAAAATGTGTAAATGGGTTAATGGGAACAGTATAATAATTAAATACATTGGCTTTTTGCTAAAGGAATAAAACCCAAATACTAGTCCATTTGTCAGCTGGGTCATCAGCTTAGCTCAGGGGCTTCACTGGGCTTATAATACACTGGTGGAAGCCCTCTCATTGATTTTTGGACAGCTGATGACAGTAACTGAGAAAGAAACACCTTCTCTCTCTCTCTCTATAGACACAAGAGGAGATTTGGACAACAAGGACTGAGCTGAAACTCTTACCTCTGTTTGCAAGAAGAGCCAACAGAGCACAAAGCTATCAGATCACAGCAGTCATTAAGTTTCTGTGGTAAGTGCGGCTGGACTTTATAGCATACTAGGACACTATAAATCCTCCAGGACAGATCCTGTCTGTTTGAATTATTTTTTTGTCACCACGTGGTTTTGTTTGGCACATTCACCAATGCGTCGATGGAAAGGGTTTTTGAGCAAGTACCTGCGATGGTCCAGCACAGTCACACAAGCCCTCATCCTGTCCATCATCACATTTTGTGTCATACTTCCTCTGTGCTGCCATCGGCTGTTGTACTCTTACTACTTCATTAAGTCCATGTACCTTGATTCTATGAGTGAAGCGGTCCTGCGGGAAAGCCTAGGTCGAGGTCAGGAAGCTCTGCGCTTCTGGCAGAGCTCTTCCACTGCAGCGTCATCCAGACTCAGCAACATCACCCAGCATCCTGAACTGCTGGTCACGGTGGTGACAGCCAGGCGGAGTGAGGGGCAGGACTACCACTATCTTCTCCAGGTAATGATGCAGCTGAGTAGCATTGTGGGAAGCTGTGGGGAGCGGAAGTGTGCAGAGGTGCTGGTCTGTGATGTTGAAAGTGGCCCCCTGGAAAACCAGGATGCCAAGCTGCTGGAAGGTCACTTCAGGGTGGTCCGGCGTTCCCTTCAGGAGCAGCAGAGCAACTGGGAACGAATCAACACCTTTGAGAAGGAGAAGCGGGATTACGTCTTTTGTCTCCATAAGGGATGGGAGCTGATGAAGCCTAAAAATACAGTTGTTCTGGAAGATGATGCTTTGCCAAGAAATGACTTTTTCATTGTCATAAAGGACTTGTTGTCACGTAGGTTTGCTCTTCAGACTCTTTACATCAAGCTATATCACCCTGAGAGGTTACAGCGGTACTGGAACCCTGAGCCATACCGCATTCTGGAGTGGGTGGGGCTTGGGTTGGTTGGAGCAACGGCCCTTCTCCTCAGCTTTCCTTACTGGAACCCCTGTTCTTTCTCATTCACCCTGTCGCTTACCCATCTCCTCTTTTTCACTCTATACTTCATGACTGCTGCAGAGCTGCTGGGGCGGCATTACCTTCTGGAAGTCCGGAGACTTTCCCCACAGCTGTATGCAGTCTCCCCAGCTACCGAGTGCTGCACCCCAGCCATGCTGTTTCCCGGCAATGCCTCATTCAGGGTGGCCGAGTATCTGGACAGTTCGTTCTGCTACAAAGGGAATGCCAAAGATACTGTTCTGTATCAAATGACTAGGACAGTCCCTGGACAGAGGTCTCACAGTGTAGAACCCAACCTCATCACCCACATTGGGGCTTATTCCTCAGTCAGATCTAACCCACCCCGGCCCAGGCTCCTCTGACACAACCAGATGGTGAATGCCTTTTTCGTTTCAGATTGAGCTTAATCAGGTTTCCCGTCACTTGGTTCTGCTTTTTACCAGCTGCTGGACTTTTCAGAAATTTCAACACATTGCTCAGTGAGTGTCGGTTTGGTGATTTGCATTGAAAAGTATCAAGGGCTCAAGGTCTGTGTAAGGGCTGGTTATGGTTTTGATGAGGTTGAAAGCACACAAACATGCTCTCACCATAAGTCTTAAACTGTTCTATATAACTGTCAGATGGCAGAAAGTGCCACTTTTGACCCACACCTTGAAACCTATGCCACCTCTTCATGGGCAAATCATCGAATCCACCTTCACAGAGCTGTGTGCGACCAGATCAGGCACCATATCACCATCCTGGAAAACTTCTTTGATCAGTATTACTAATCAGGGAAAAATTTTATTTTATTTATTTTTTTAAATTATACAGTTCTTGTCTGTCTTTAACTTTTAACAAAGATAACAGATACTGCTAGAATGCCTAAAGTTTTCCTTTTTCAGAGATATAGATTCTTTATTTAACATGGTGTGTAATGTGATAAAAATTAGACTATTGAAGGATTTGTTCACTTTTTTATACACCAAGATCAAGATGAAACAAAGTTTGATTATATTATGATTTTTTTTTAAATCAAACTTTACTCAGTTTCTTACAGTTAGGAGAGAACAGCTCATCAGACTATAACTAAAGTTTCTAAAATGTAGCTACCGTGGAGCGCTATCGCTCATTCAACCTGCCGCAGTCATGTTTACATGTTCACATTCATCTTTTGCAAATATAAACATGAGAGCAGAAAAAAATGATTTAATTTTTGTAGAAGAGCTCAATATATCCATATCTTTCCATCTGGGACTTTGTACCAAGATGGCACAGGCGTTCAGAGCTCCACCCTAGTTGCTAACAGTAAATGCTGTTTGCTACAGATTTTCTTTTGAGGTGGACTCTCTCTGCCTCTTTCTCTTTCAGTAGTTGTGTTTATGTGTGTGTGTGTGTGTGTGTGTGTGTGTGTGTGTGTGTGGTCACCAAACACGAGGCTTGGCTTAATCCCGGTGATGATTTACTATGAAAGACTAATCCATGTGTGAGGATACCATTTGTGATTTGGGTGTGGAGTTTTTTTGTTTTACTTCTTTGGTGATCACACAAACCTCTGCGGCACATTCTTGCCCTACAGTAGTGTACAATATAACACTGTCAGTACATGCACTCTGACACGGGGCATTCCACGCAACATTTAAATGAACTGTTTTACAGTTACTGTTGCTAACCTTTTACACATTACACAGAAGGTTTACACTGATAAGGGCACGTTTATCGCTGAAGTGAAGTGCACTTATTGAAACTCTGCCTATGATTTTATACGGTTGACAAAAACACCTTCTGTTTTCAAGCCATGGGTTGTAATCTAATCTCACGAACAGCTACCTGATTGAGCAACATTTCCATTAATTCTGGATTTTTAATCTTCCATCTGAAACTAAAGCCCTGAAAAACATTCCTAAATAGGGATTAATATTAATAGAATGGGCTGAAGTTAACAGAATATGATCATCCTCATCGTTTAATTGTTCATGTAAAAGATAAGAAAATAAAAGGACCCCAATTTTTGCATTGTGATATAGAGCTGGTTAGCCGTAAGAGTCATGCACACAGGAAGATACTCGAATAAATGTGGCAACCAGATATTGTGAAATGCTGATGAAATTTGGCATCTCGCAGAGAAGACAAATTATTAGTGTTGTGAAGTGAGGTGAGCAAGTGAGAGCAGTGAGAGTGAAGAAAATAAAAACAAGAGTTAACTTCATAACTAGAAGCCCAGAGTGTGGACTAGAGACCAGCTGCCATTGAAAGGCACTGAGCTAACTGCTAACTGCTGTTAGCATGTGCAGATGGAAGTTCCAGTTTACTAAAGTGATATACTGCAGTGTGTTTATCCAACATAAGCATCTCATTAAGCACTTTGTCTGAAATAACCTTTTACTGATGTCGTGTTTGCTTCTAAATGTATCTGATAGGAGACAGCAGCCAAATTTAAAACCGGTATCCAGCCCGTGTTATTCCTGCTGCTGCTGGTGGCTCTGAAGGTACGATAAGTTTTTGTTATTGGCTTCAAATGAGAACAGAAGAAATGTAGTGAGTTTAAAGGGCAAACTTTAACAAGTTAATAGGTGAACAGGATTACNNNGAGCTAAATGTGGAGAAACAGCGAGCAGTGCTCTGCTTTGTACAGCAGTAGCAGAAACAGCTCTCAAAGGTCACTCTTCAACAGGCCACACCTCATTCTTTAAACACAAGGAAGTGTAAACGTGGTATGTTGTAGTTTTATGGGAGGTCATATTATGGAGTCAGCTGGGAGCTCTGGTGCTGAAAGCTTTCTGTTTGACAGTGATTCTGTTACCCGACTGGCTGCAGGCTGTGGCTTCATGATTCAGTGTTTAAAGAGCATCAAAGTGACTCTTGGGCAGAGAAGAGTCTCCTAAAGGACACATATTTTCATATTTTGGCACTCTATATTGAGTAGCCTGCTGGACAATTGTGAACAGCCCTGCCTCCCTCAACGAACATAAATTAAAACTATTCTGTTGTTTTTGTGGAAAGTCACTTCTATTTTTACGTCACAAAATCACAAATTTACCTTATTTACTTAAATCTTCATGATTTTATTACATTTTTCCAAATTTAAGCGTGTTAATTCATTAGCAGAGTAATAGAATCTGAAAGCATAAATAAAAAGTTTTTCTTTTATTGTTATTTTTTGTTGATGGGACAAAATTTCTTTGGTAAAGGGCTGCTAAGTATTAATTGCCAAACCTGATCTGACCTTCTTTAATTTTTGTGAATATAATAATCTGTGATTACTGGCCTGATCTCTTATTTTGACTCTGATTAGCAGTTTAAAAAACTGATGTCTCATACAGTTAGGATATAAGTGAAAATCTTGGAGTTTAAGGAAAAATATTAAATATTGATTTGCAATATTATAATTTATATTTCATTTGAAAGAAGATTCACTGTAGCTGTGCAGAGCACCTCCTTTCTGCTTTGATTTCTCACGTGCAGATTTCAGTTCCTCATATCTCTGTGACCTGCAAACAGTTAATTTTTGTTAAAATTGTGTGAAGTTGGAATGTTTTTCTCTTTAATGCTGGTGTTCATCACAATACAAACCATATGAATATTTAACACAATGGAAATGTAACTTTTTTTGGTCTCGGTTGTTCCTGCATTGAAATGTTTTTGCTGTTTGTTTTCCAGCTGATTGTCTTTCGACTGTGATCAGGTAACGTGATGATGGTGAGCTCTGACACTAAATGAAAGCATTGATATTTTTGTACTCAAGCTAAAAAAAAGCCTTTTGAGTTTCTGGTATTTGAATTTGTACTTCTGGTTTGGATTTTGACGTGTCCTGTTTGCACTGAGACTCTTTCACTGTTTTACAATTAAAATCAAAGAGTCTGAAGGTTTTTGGCTGTTTGGAGTTTATTTACAAGCACTGACTTTGTTGCATCAGAGGATGCACCCTGGACCGTCCCAGCAAGTCACTCTTTATACAAGTAGAATCATACCGTGAACCTGACAAGCTTGAGACGAAGGTGCCGTTTACACGATACCGTTTTCATTTTGAAACGGCGTCGTTTTGATGCGTTTCGGCCTTGTGTTTACACGACAACAGAGTGAAAACGATGTGTTTCGGAAACGGGGTCCAGAGTGGAGCGTTTCAGAAACGCACCGGCTTGCGTTCTCGTGTAAACACTTGAAACCGGGGTGATTTGAAAACGGGCGACTCGCACATGCGCACTATGGTTGCGACGGCCACAGTTTTTTGCGCATGTGCAAATTGATAAACAGCACTCGCGGATTCACGAGTGCTTCTTATGCTTTTCTTGTGTTTTTACCGTTTTGTCATTCAGCGTTTGTGCACCAGCGATCCAACCTCATCGTCAGTCCACACAAAACCCCTCACATTGGCCGTTTTGTAAGTAAATAACAATTTGCGGCACTACCTACTGTCACTCCACGCATGCGCGTCTTGCGTAAACAAACTTTGCAAAGAGAAAACCAACGCCAACTTGTGGCCTGGCATGGGAACTACATCG
>JASGAU010383714.1:0-16288 GCA_030220045.1 Australoheros facetus
ATATATATATTAATTAATTAATTACAAAAAAAACAAAATTTAGATCAAAAGTGAGCAAACCAGCAGGCCTGGACCTTCTAATACATGTAATGTCCTCCTCATACATCATGATTGACTATTACAGTGACAAAATGTGTTGAATGTATTAAGTCGAGCATGTAAATTGGTGTTAAATGAGTGCTGTTGTCAAACATTTTATGGTACAAAAAAAAAGAGACTGTTGTTGGTACTTCAGATCATAAAATACTCTTAATTGATGTTGTCAATTTGGTTTGATCATTTGCAGCCTTAAGACTTTTTGTAATTACTTTCCCCATAATCCTTGACAGATTTAAGATTCATCACGTTTAAATATTGTGACAAAGATCTGTTTCAACGTTTCTGTCGTTATTCCTGTATGAAGATTCACACACACACACACGTTTTTTGTTTTATGTTCTTTATTTTTTCCAGCTCTGGGATAAATGCTGTAGACTGTGCAGTCATACGTAGATTGGTCATTATGTGACCAGCAGGCTGTGCTAGTGGACAGGTTGAATGTGACTTAAATAGTTTTGTTTTTGGATTTCTGTCACAGGGCTTATTTTCTGATGACATTGTAATTACATGATGTATAAAAGTGATGGAGCCATGCTTTCTCAGATTCATACATATGACTTTTCTGTATAACATTACAGGGAAGGTTATTTTTCCCCCTCAGGATCTGCCTAATATGTAGTTCCCACTAGGGAAATTCATCTTTCTTTTACTGCATTTTCAGAATCAACCAATAAATGTTATCTGTTGATGTTTGACCAGTTGTGTGTTTCATGTTTTTTACTTTAGGAGGAAAGCACTGAAAGCATCAATGTAACAATGACTACACACTTTTGAATCCACTGTAAGTCCTAAATTCAGAATTTTACCATAAGTAAAAAACTTGATTTAAGCAAAGTAAAAGTACTCCTAGAGATAAATGCTGTCTGTGAAGCATACTTGGATGTACTCTTTGATTGTTAGAGGGCTTGCAGGGATGAAGCTCATTATGATAAGTTAGGCATCTAGTGGCTGAGGCTCCTTAAGGCTCCCACAAGCTAGAAGTCAGAGGTCATGACATTGCTGAATCTTTATATACACTGCCCAAATAATTAAACACTCAGAAAAGGCATCAGATCTCAAGGGGAACAAATCATGCTGGGTATCTGCACTGATGTGGACTGGGTAATGTGTTAGAAACAAAAGGATGGCACAAGTTAAAAAAAAAAAAAAGTCCATTTTGCTGAAATTTAACTGCAGCAATTCAAAATGATACTCAGTAGTTTGTATGGCCCCCACGTAGTTGCATGCCTGACAGCATCAGGGCATGCTCCTAATGAGACGACGGATTTTGACCAGGGCATCACTGAGCTTTTGGACTGTCTGAGGTGTAACCTGGTGATGTCAGATGGCCCAAAACATAATGTCCAAGAGATGTTCTTCTGGATTTAATATAATTCCTTCATCCTCAAGGAACTGCCTGCATACTGTCACCTTATGAGGCCTGGCATTGTTATGACCAGGAGGAACCTATGACCCACTGCACTAGTGTAGGGTCTGAGAGTGGGTCCAAAGACTTCTTCCTGATACCTAATGACCTATAGTGGATCTGCCAATTCTGGCATTCTATGGCAAATGCCAATTGGGTTCCACAGTGCCGGGCAGTGAGCAGAGGGCCCACGTCAAGCCCTCAGGCCATCCTCAAGGAGTCTGTTTCTGATTGTTTGGTCAGAGATATTCACACAAGTCACCTGCTGGTTGTCATTTTGCAGGGCTCTGGCGGTGCTCATCCTGTTCCTTCTTGCACAAAGGAACAGATACTGTTCCTACTGATGGGTTAAGGACCTTCCTGCTGCTGTCTTTTATCTATGCCCAAGTGCTTTGTCCACCAACCTTCAGACTGGTAGACGACCCGCTCTACCACTTGTGCCACAGCCAATATATTTTTATAGGTAGAATTTCAAAACAATGATCAAGTTAGATATGTGTGGCACTGTGGTGCAGTGGTTAGCACTTTTTCCTCACAGCTAAAACATCCTGGGTCCAAACCTGCTGGCCAGTTAAGGACTTTCTGTGTAGAGTTTGCATGTTGCACCTGTGTAGGTTCTCACCAGGTACTTTGACCTTCCCCTGCAGACATGCTTGTTAGGGTAACTGGGTAATTTGGCCCTAGGTATGAATGTGAGAGTGAGTGATTGTCTGTCTCTATGTGTTAGCCCTGTGAAAGACAGGTAGCCTGTCCAGAGCATATGCCACCTTTGGCCCCATGATCGCTAGGATAGGCTCTAATCCGCTGCAACCGTGAACTGGACAAGGGGAAAGAAAATGGATGGATAGAACTTTGATATCTGTAATGAGATAAGGGCTCAGAGTTGACAAAGCATTTTTTTTTTGTAAGAGGAGAAATGCCAAATAAAATCGGAGCCCATAGTTGAACCGTTAATGTGTGGCATTTTATGAGCATATAATTTTTTTAAATTATAATTAAATTGTAGAGGAAAAAGACTTGGAACATTTCCCTTTGAGATATAGTGTAATGGGGGTAACAAGTGATAAGAAATTTAAATAAGCAAACATTACACCTTAATCTTGTCTTTTTACTGCACTTTTGTGAAGTATTATTTGGACTATGCTTCTCCTGCAATGGCAGATCTGAATTTGTTAAAAGTATATATTTCAGGTTTACTGGTTTTTTAACCAGTTTTAAACAGTAACATAAATCTATTTTCAGAAATTGCTGCACTTACTTTCAAATAACGCACAGTAGTTAATATTTTCTCACTGCCACAGTAAGCAGTGTGGTGGGGTAATTTTTAAAAAGCATAAGAAATGTAACATTTGGCTTCATTTTTATTCATCACAGCAGGACTGACAGTGGATGACTGTCAAACATAATGAATTGTCATACTTCACACATATTTCAGTATATTAAAAAAAACTGTGCAATAAATTTGCGACTGAAAATAATATCCAGAAAAGGCTGGCAGGTTTTTCATCACACACTGAAACTCAGTAATTATGTATTTATTTTTAATATATACACAAGGTCATGGTCTTTTGTAGCTTCCGCATTTTATAAATGCAAGATTATTTAAAATATAAACAAAAACAAAATAGGAAATATAGTATAACACAAAACACACTACACAATATATGTTGCCTCAAAAACAAAAATATAAAATCACGTTGCTCATGTTGGAAATTTTTTTTTTTTTCAAATGTAGCAAAGTTAAATGCACCAAGGTAGAAGAGTCACACACATATTGGATAATGGAGAAGGATAGATTATACAGTGTATTGCAGCTTAGGTCAGCGTTCTGTGAATGAAGCAAGTTTTGAACTCCACTCACACAAACACAAACCTACAAACTGTGCCTGTTTGTTCTGCACTTCATTTATTGGCTAAACATCCAGTCAAGCTCAAAGAAACGGGAGAACAGAAACTGATCGTGCACTGCGGTGAAATGAGATCTGTGAGCTTGGTGTCATTTTAGTGAGTTTTAGGCACTAAATCTAAACACGAGTGATGTTGACAGAGGTAAAGCTTGGCTTGGAACTGGATCTTCATTTCAGCATGCTCAGCAGAGAGGGTGACTGATCAGCTAACTGACAGAGCAATATTCCCTGCCCTCTCTCCCGTCTCCTTTTTCTGGCAGTTAGTGGTCAGCTTATCAGAAAGACAATAAGAGGGAAATATCTGAAGAAAGCTTCAGAGAAAATCACTCTTTGATCAGATATTTGGTAAACACAAAGAGAAAGTGGATGGAGTTGTTAGTGGGTGCACGGCTACGGCATCAGTGGTTGCTGATGTGTGGACCAGTCAGAGAGTTCCTTGATGTAGTTTGGACCAAATAGATCGCTGCAGTTCTCTGTGTGGAGAGGATATGGATTATCATCACCAGGACCTGAGGAGCACAAAACAGCATTTAAACACACAATCATGGCTATTAGCTAAACATTAGTGCATTTCATTTTATCTTGTTTTTACAGATTGTTATGAGCATACAAAAAAAATTTAATTTTATCTGGCAGGCACTAACACTAATCTGTCTAATAGATGCGTGTTTGTGTTTGATTTGTCTTTTTGAGTCTTTCCCGCAATGTTATTCAGCACAAAGTTTTATGTTATACTAAAAATCAACAAACTGAGAAACAGTAAAATTCTATCCTGCAGTTTAATTCTGTGAAGCAGAGAGCAGCATAGACTAGCAACACTTTTTCATATTTGAGATATGATTTAATTTCTGAACTCTAATAATCCAACATTTGGTGGAATCATTAAACCATTTTACATAAATAAGATGACATACAGTGCCAGTGGTTCCATAGACTGTGCGTTCTCCACCCTCTCTGTTCCACGGCCTGGTTCCAGAGGTCAGTGTTGCTTAAGTGGTCCATCAGCTGCAGGAGACGAAACACTGAAAGTCAATTAAACTGATACGCAAAGCACCACATACAGAACCCAAACTGCAGTGAAAAGAAAATCCCAGCACACTGATCTCAGTTAAGTCGATGATGCAGCTAAATTACGTAGCAGTTGCTTTTCCTTTGTTTTAAGGGGCCAGGCATTTAGTAAAAGAGCCTCTATGATAACAGAAACCACAGTGTTTTGAGAAAACCAAGACTCTTTGAATTTGATTAATTAGTATATTTAAGATGTGATACCTTAAAGACAGCTTCACTCTGTTCCTGGTCCATTGATTTGGCATCCCACATCCCTGCAGACCAGCAACAATCAGTCTTTTCAAAATCTCTTTTACATCAAAACCAAAACACCAACAGAGCACTTTAAAGCCAAAACATCTCACCCTGTCTTTGAACATTGGTAAATGTGTCTTCTGCAACAGGCTCCACCTTCTGCTGTGTTTCTGAAATGGGTCTCGTTGTTGTGACTTGCCAAATTTGTGTGTTGTGTGTACCATCAGGCATGCATTCTCCTAAACTGGCCTGTCCTTCTCTGGGTCTGTCGAATAACCGCAGCCCTGAGAGAGGACAGAGTAGAACCATCACATGAGGCCTGTGTAAAGCAGTCTTTACTCATAAAGTGGGGAATACATTTTAAGTCGGTTTCTTACCTCTTCTGCGTTTCTGTGTTTGTGAATTGGGCAGCATCCTGTAGACTCTATAGGCATTACTGCCTCTCTTCCTGCTGTGTTCCCGCAGCTCACAGATGTCAGGCAGAGAATTCAAAGCACAGCGGAAATTTGCTTTCCATGTCTTTGGATCTGGCTTGTCTTTGCCTGGACGGTACCGTCCTGAAGTCAAGAAGCACAGAAATAGTTGTAAATTCTGAATACTTATTGCCAAGGATAAGACAAAAACACAAATCATTGTCCACTTACCAGGACCGACTCTGTTTAGGTGTGGGGATTTGGGGAGATCTGATATGTGCATAGTTTTACCCATAGACTTTATTTAAAAGCTGGACATAGAAATTGAAGAACCTTAAACCTGCATTCTTTCTAATGGCCAGCAGGGGGCAACTCCACTGATTGGAAGTAGCCAGATTGAACAGAAATCTGTAAGAGACTGACTCTGCTTACTTCATGAGTGACTTCAGTAAACATCCTCCTAACTAGGTTATAGTCTCTGTTACAAGTTTCATATCTTCTTCATTACAGCGTAATGTTTAGTTTAAAAATGATGGTCCCCATTAGAGTAAAATAGACAACAAAGTAAGGTATGATTTAGGGCACGGCTTCCTTATAATTTACTATGGATACTCATACTCATTAGTGAGCATAGTTATAGAGGCTAAAAAAACATACAAACAATGGGTGGCAGCTACAATCAAAATTTGTATGATTTAAAGGTGCTGTTGCACCTATAACTGTCCTGTAATACACCTGTGCATTGTGCAATGTGAGATGTGAAGGTACCCAAACATCCATGATTAGTCCTAAATTTTTTTAATCTTTTTATTCATAATATGTATATGTAGTCATTTTTAAAAAATAGGTCATTTTTGCAGATGATACAAATTGATCTTCTTCTGGGAAAATTGGAAATTGTCTTTTGCATGTTACTGATTAATCTTTTAACCCTTCACTCTCCCATGACGTTCCTAAAGTCTGCTGAGCACATGCTCCTACCTGTTCTAACGTCCAGATTAACAGATAAGAGATGTGGCCTTTGCAGTAGCTGCTCCTAAACTGAGGAACAAACTGCTTAACATTGGACACCTTTAAAACCATTTTTGTTCTTTGGCTTTTAGATGAAACTGAAATCTGATTGCTCTTTATTTATGTTGTTTTCTCAGTTTATGTTTTCTTTAAAAATGCCTTATTGCTTTATGTTAGTTTATTCTTTTAGCTGTACAGCACTTATTAAATATTTTATATGAATAAATCTGACCAGACTTGACTTTTGAAAAGGTGTTGTCAGTCTTTAAAACACGGTCTAATGTCAACAAACTGTCGCCTGTCTTTTATTTTTAAGAAAACTAAATTTATAATTTTTGCAACTCAATCGGGAGCTGAAGAAAATACTGAACTGAAAATAAAAAAAATTGAAGGAGTTCATGCAGCAAAATTTCTGGGTTTCTGACTTATCACAAAAGAACATGGAAATAACAAATTAACTATAATAAAGGGGGNTCAAAGTAATCAGTAATTTCATATAAAACCAGGGATGTACCAAACTATGAGGCCTAGCATATAAGTTATTCGTGCTTTATATTTGCATACATTTCTTACTGTGGGGATCAGCCTTTAAATGTACTATACACTGAATAGTTTTATTACAAAAAAAGAGCAATATGGATTATTAACAAGGCTGGTTACTATGATCCCACTGATCCACTGTTTTTAAAATTTCACATCATGGACTTTAATGATTTAGCTTTCTTTAAAAAAAAAATTGCACATGATGTTCAAAACAAAACAAAAGCCCCTCCCAGACTGTGCAAATTTTTTTCAGTGCGTGAGAGCAAAGTGTTTGTAATTTCACTGAACAAAAAGCCAAAAAAACAGATAAAATTTTGCATTTCTGTTGTTGCAGTGAAAATATAAAATAATGGTGGTGTAAATGTTAAAATGTGCGATTCGTTTTTGGTTTTCAAAACAATGATTTCTGAAAATATTTTTGAGCATTTACAAGGTTGAATAATGATCATCTTTTCTTTTCCTTTTTCTTTTTGAAACAAATGCAAGGTAGGCATAAGCACTGCTTCTGCCTGAACCTGTTTAGTCACTGTTTAGCCCATAGATTGTGGACTTTATATGTACTGTTACAATGTCTGTGTAATAAGTCATTACTGAATAAGTCATTACTGAAGTGCTTTTCTATTGTTAAAAAAAAGGTGGGGGATTATTAAAGGGAAATTCTGTCAGAGATAGTTTTTGTCATTGTGCCTCTTTTTGTCTTCCTCTCACTGAAGTGAATCAGGGAACAAAAACTAATGCAAAACACACATCAGTGTACGCTCTGCAAACTTCCTAAATCCTTCCAGAAAGTACTGCCTTGTCATAGTTCTCTAGTGCATCTGAGAACACACACTTAGACTAATTTAGTGGTTAACCAAGTGGTGTGAAAACTATTGCCCTTTGGTTTCAACTATCTGTAACACCACTAGGCCAACAATTGTCAATAAAAATACAACAAGGTACACAACCAAATCAGAACTACTGCATCTGCATCTGCAACTTTTAACTTATTCCTTATTTTTGCTTTGCCAAATTGTATTATTATCTATCACCAGCTGCCAGACCATTCATCATTAACCCTGCTGTCAGGTGACTTCATCCAGTCTGTGGTGTTCGTTCTCAAATTTAGCACAACAGTTTATCTTGGCTCTCAGCCAGTCCTCTGAAAAGAACTGTTAAAACTTTAGTAATGAAATCACCGGACCTTTAAGATCCACTGTGGATCACTTACAGCCAACAAGGACTAACAAGAATTAAAGGGGCACAAGCAGCAGCCACTGAAACCTCCCGTTCATCAAGCTTTTCACAAGTCTTGTGTCAAAAACACAAGTATTGGGTTTTATTTAAGATATTTATTCTATGTACTTCATAGCTTTTTGTTCATGGTAAAATGTTACACTTTTAAAACATATTCATTTTACACAATGTCTGTTTTTACATATTAAGTTCATGAGTATGTTCTGTCTGTTTTTAGCGCTTGTTTTCTTTAAGCATTAATGTTGTACTTTGACAGCAATTCGATCGCTCTGAACATTCACAGTAAGTGAACTGGAGCTTTCCCATGATATGATGCAGGCACAGTCATGAATCATGACTTTCCCAAGACAGAAATATGTACTGAGTTTAACACATATGTGTGCATGCACTTGTGCTTCTTTGTGTATTGACCATAGCAATAATGCTTGGACAGAAGACTATGAAGCATATATGCTTCATATTCTCTGAATTATGAGAACCGTGTGATCTACAAGAAGAAGTGAGGAAAATTACTTGGTGTTATGCATTTAATTACTATGAGAAGGTTATCAAATTACTTATGAGAAGATGTCAGTTAAATGATCTGGGAGGATTATGTGTACTAGAGTGAGCTTCGGTTAGGAACTGAAGAGTGATAGCAGGGACATACATGAACTGAAAAAGCCTTTGCAGAGGCTTGTAGTGCCAACCTTCCAGAGAGCATCTTTATGTTTGATTGGATGACAACTATTGAAGTTGCCGTGAACCTCTCATCACTTAGTTGGAAAGCATACAGGAATGTGGTAGATCTAGAAAGACTGAACAACACAACTGTGGAGCTCTTCACTGGAAATGCAGCATGGAGGAAACCGGTATGAAGGCAAAACTTTTTAGGGTCGTTTAAACAATGATCACAATGCACAATGTCCATATTCTGTTTGGCAAAAACTAAAACTAAAAAAATCCCAACAACAACAGGGCAGGCAGATTTGAACTTAGTTTTAAGTAGCATTAAGAAACTTTGTATTTGTTCCTTATGTAAGCCTGGGAAATTACACTGCTTGTTGAAGATTCTTCTAACTTTGTTGTTTTTGTGTGAATTATATAATCAAGCACAATCTTTTTTGTTTTATTATATATATTTTAGGGGAGCATTTAACCTCCTCTGACAGATCCCTGGCCAAACTTGTACCAGAGATGTTACATAGACACGGTTCGCAACATAAACTTTCAACCTACCAGAACACAATGGACCACCAAGGAAATTTTTCTTAATCAAGGCAGCTACAATTAAATGAAAATATTTTTACTACCTGTTACATGTCAACATAAATGAGACTTTTGCCTGACTCTGTGTTTGGTATATTAACACCATAAAACTTGCTGTTCTTTATATCATGTCATGTTAACGTGTGCGTCAAAAATCCCCCTTCAGCACTCATGTATTATCATTTTTATTACTGTTTACTGTTAAAATATATATTTTTTATAGAAGCATTCCGATATGATTAATTATTTGTAGGATGGTCCTCTGGTTATATTTGTAGTTTTTGGTGCTCTGTATCAGAACACGAGCATGCAGTGTTAACAGTGGAGTACAAGAACTTTATTCTGATGAACTTCTGGTGGCTGTGGCTGAGGAGGTAGAGCAGTACATCTACTAATCGGAATGTTGGTGGTTCAATCCCTGGCTGCTCCAGCCTGCATGCCAAAGTATCCTTGGATAAGATGCTGAACCCCAAGTTGCTCCCGATGTATTAATTGGAGTGTGAATATGTGCGAATGTTAGATAGAAAGCTTAGCTGTAAGTAAGGTGAACGTAACCGTGTTGTATGCAGTGCTTTGAATGCTCGAGTAGAAAAGAGCTATATAAGCAATGGTCTATTTAGCAATTTGAGCAGTCAGTGCAACAGATGGATATAAAATAGTCTGAATTGATCTGGGAAACAATGAGATGAAAGAAAACATGTCTGTTTGGCTCTTACCAGTGTGCATAGCCCAGCTCCTGAAAAGGGTAGCATCTCGCTCAATACTCCAACCATGACGAGCAGCATGTTTCCATGGGATTTGGAAGATTCGTTCGGACTGTTGAATGAAATAAAATAAAATTTTGATTATGTTTATTATGTTTATGTAGCCCAATGTGTGATTTTATCTACCAGAAACTTTTTAAACTCCAGTTGTATGCAGGTGTGTGTTTAGCTGTATGCCTGTATGGTGGTGAGAAGGAGGAGGTCTACCTGGTCCAGCCAGCTGACTCCTGGATATCTCCCAGACTGAATCTGTTCCTCCAGCCACGGCCTCAGCCTGAGTCGGCCTTGTTGTTGTTGCATGCTGCAGTCTGTGCTTCAGGTGATGAGAAAAGATGATCTCTACAAAAGCAGGAGTTTCAGCAATAACAGAAAAATTCTTAGGAGCTCAGATTAAATCAGAGGCTACTGTGGAACACCCTTCCTACCTCACTGCATTCTTCCAATCAGAGAGCTCACATTTAACACGATCCCTTTCCTCCTCCAATAGTCTTCCACATATTCTCTTCCTGTTACAGAAACAAATGTATACTGCATACTGTTCTCTTTGAGTGGAGCTAAAGTGGAATGTGATGGTGTACTTTTAACAGGGAAGGCAGTTATACAGGCTTTTAATAACTTTCCTGCTACTCCAGTAGTTAGATATACACCAAAACGCTGCTTTACTGTAACCAGTTGTTTAAAGTTAATATAAAAAGAAACTTTAAACAACTGCTATATGTGAATATATGTTTGTGTGGTGCATGTCTTTTTGCATGTGTCATCTGCTGCAAGAAACTCAGTGTCAGAATATTCTATTGTGGTTTTCTATTAAGTATAGTGTAGATGTGAAACAGCGTCTGTTCATGGTGAGACCACAAGATGGAAGCACAAGTAATGGTGTGGTAACAGTGAAGCTCCTTTACATGTTTTTACATGTTGCAACACTGCCTCGACACATTTAGTGTACATGAAAACACAAGCTCAGCTCAGGTAACGTCAGTTAAACATGAGCATTTCTTTGAAATTTGTCCCCCCCATTAACACTGATCAGTGTTAATCAGTTTCATTTATATGACACACACACACACACACACACACACACACACACACACACACACACACACACACACACACACACACACACACTGTTTTATCCATAGACAGGAGTGACATCAAAGGTGTGTTGAAATATGTACGTGACTCACCATGATTGCTTGCTGCCTTTATTTTAAGTCATGTTTAAAGTATAGATATCTGCTGCATGGGGATCCAAATTACAAATACTATGTAATCATGCTATATATTAATATATTAAATTGCATTTTGTTCAGTTCTGCACATATAGGTTGTAATCTAACCTTTGTTATATAACCTTAATGTGTACTGACATTTTAAAATTTATGTCAAAATTATTAATCATGCTCTGTTTCATTGGTTAAAAAAAATATTCACGCCGAATTATGTCACAGGATATCCACCAAATTTTCTGGAGTCAGTGCATTTAAAGTAAATAGGCAAAGCTTGTTATGGATCATTAAAACCACGTCTCTTTGAAGCAAACAACTCAAAATGTTTCATGTTTATTTGAACTATTTTACATACAGGAAAAATGTAATAGTAACATTCATATCACTTATATACAGAATGCAGCTGTTTTATTATGACAACCGTAACATGCTGAAGACAGTGACGCGAGTTTCTCTGGAAATGTATCAACCGTTCCAGAGAAGAGCAATGAGGAAGTAATTTCATAACTCTGAACAGCAGCTCTGCATGTCCGCTAAGTGTTGTGGCTTGTTTCAGTCAGAATCCAGTCATTTCCAATATAATTCCTACTTAAAATGCTCATGGGCAAATTGGTTATATTTTCTGTTCTTTTGTTAGGAATTAACTGGTCAGGTTAAGCTTAAGGAGATTTAAATTGCTCTGAAGTCCCTAACATAACTCAACTCTTACAGAGGATTAGTAGAAATTTTAGACAGATTTTATGCAGTTTAATCCACTCATCATTTATGTATTTAAGGAATGCATTTTCATAAAAATATGTACTATTAAGTTTAATAACCAAACAAACAAACAACAAAAGCAAATGAAATTCGTTCAATATTAGATGTGAAATGGAGATGTATAAAGTGACTGCAGCCATTTTGCCTAACCATTTTTAGCAAGCAAACAATAAAAACATCAACACCACAGGTGCATTCTGGGTGATATCAGACATCAGTTATTTTAAGTGGAAATTTTATGGATGCATCACATTAAAAACAACCGTGTTATCAAAAACTGTATGTTTTTGACATGTTCAGAAAGGCATTTATAATTGAAATGTTTTCAGCATATAAAACTGTATGTGCTTTACATTTACACATGGAAACACTACTTATTCACATTAAACACCAAGAACAGCTACTAACTGGTCCTTAAGATGAGATCATTTGACCATTTTGAAGCTATTTTCAAAATCAAGAATGAAACCTGAGTCACAGTCAAAGAGTACTACACACTTTGATAGCCACTCTCTGTGATTACTGGCAAAGAGTGGTCAGCAAGCATCAAAGAGGGAAAAGGTATTTGGAGCTGAGAGAGATGCTGCCCATCCTGAACACTGTTAATGAAATCTGGAAAAACTTGGCTTAAGATGCTTTGAGGAGCCTTTTTAAATGATTCCTCTTTATACCTGTCCAAAATTTCTTTGTGCTCACCACTTTCCTGCTCTAAAAGCAGACCTGGGACTGCTTGGTAGTCTTCATCCATTGCAAGAAAGCTATGTGACCCTCTGGGCACAAAGCCATAACAGGGACATTCATCACATATGGTGACCTCTTCACATAGTTTCGCTTTACCACTGGCTATCTCATCGGAGCTCTCAAACTCAACCTCAACTCTGGATGTAAGATCACAAGAATCAGATGTGTTGGTCCCACTAGAGATGGAGGACAAGCTGGAGTCTTCTGCACATGAAAATCTCCCAGAATCTCCATTGCAGGGTTGATATGACATATCTGCTTGCATTAGAGATGAAACAGAATCTTGTTGTGCAGGAACTTGACAAGCTGGTACCTGTTGATCAGGACATCTCTCCATGTCGCTCTTACTGGGATGATAATCAGAGTCACAAGGCATTTCAGCCTTCACCTCGAACTCTGAGTTGTTTGTCATAGCCTGATGAGCAGAGCCGGGAATGAGGAGGGAATAGGTTTTATTTTCAAATATCGATGATCCTGAACTCGTGTCATTAGCTTGGACACCACATGGACTGTAGGGAGCTGAGCATAAATCATTGTTCTGCATACTCATAAATTGTGTAAGGGGACTGGTGGTGGTGGTCAATGGTGATATCAGCTGAATATTTGGAAAGAGTTTAGCAAGTACATCATGGACAGCTTTAGTGGTAGGAGGTTCGTCATTCATATGGTCGGGGGGTTCAGCATTTGCATAACTGAGAGCGGAGGAGCCTGTGCTGATCCCACTGCTTTGCTGAAGACTCCCACTGCTGATGTCTGTCAGTGACATCTTCGACCTGAATACGGAGAAACACTAACTTAAGCTGCCAGCTACAAATCCTTAAGGAAATGTCTAATCTCGATGCATCAGTGCAGGTAATACTAACCCCAGTTTGCTGTCATCTGGAATAAGGGGCTCAACACAGACAGAGGAGGTGATGGGTGGCTCAGGTTTCAAGACCTAAAAAAAGAGGGATGAACAATCAACATTTCAGTTAAGGGGGGGAAATCATTTTGAACCAATTTTGGCATGTTTCTGAATGTGTATTTTGTACAGCGATAGATATCTATAGTAAAAACCTGTGAAGCTACTATTTTGTCTATATTGGTACAACTGTCAGAGCTGACAAAAACTGTGCTGCTGTTTTATTAATTTAAAAAAAAAAAAGTAGTCTGATTTCATGCTGCATTATTTTTTTTATGAATCCCTTGTGATTGTGAAGGCCAGTTCAACCCAGGGCTGACCCCAACACAGAAAATGAACAAACAAATTCAAGCTCAGCTGTAACCCCGACAGATCAGTTGATCTCAGTGATAGCCAATATCAGCTGAAGGCACCAGTTAGCAGCTGTCATGCAGACTGTTCTATCTTTGTTGCTTTAGCCTGGCTAAAGTTGGTGTCCATCTGCAAGCCACCGCTCCCCCTGCTCCTCTTTTTTTCTACACTGAGTTGAACTTAATCATGTGCTGTGAAACGTGCTTGCTGCTGCTCCCTTGAAAGGGTCCAAGGTCAGAGAACAAAACAATACTACCAAATACAAATTACGGCAGATGGACATAACATTGTTCTTTTGAGTATAGCAAGCCTGAACAAACTGCTATTTATACACGGAACATAAATCCAATGAATGGCTACTGATGAAAAAGTAATGAAAACATAATGATTTAATGAAAATTAAAAAAAAATATCACTAATAAAAATGAATTTACTATTTGAAGTCAGAAGATTCTGATTGGTGATCAGTGTGAAAGCTATCTCACCTGCTGCTTGCTTGGATAAATATTAATAATCGGAGGTTTGGTAACTGCATCCCACAACTTTGTTTTTAACCTAAAGTGAAATATACAAAATAAATAAATAAGACACAAGCTCCAGTATTTAGAGGAAATATGCACTGTCAGAGGAACACAAAACTTATCTACATGACTTACTTTGCGTAACATCCGTATATAGCTATGCTGAAGATAACTGCAGTAATACTGAAGCTGAAGATGATAGCCAAGAGCAGGAAGTGATGGGGGAAAGCTGTGAAATAACATGAATTAAATTAGAACATTTTTCCTAACATATCCAATGCACTCCTGAAATTTGTTTACTTATTTTCTTACATTTTGTTGTGAGAAAACACAACTTGAACACCCTCCTCAGTTTATGTTACAAAAAACAAACATTTTTAAAACCATCTTCAAACTTTATTCTGGCATGAGTCAGGCAGTGCATAACAACAACTACATTAGTCAAAGTGTTGGAGAGAACAAATGTTAACACTAATGCAAATAACAGATGTAACTGCACTTTCTGGAACTTAAATACAAGACGTGGCATCATACTTTCACATTTGTTGTTTTAGAAAAACAAACTTCAAATGAACAAACAGACTGTACAGTAAAAATAAATGGCTCTCGCTAACCATTTAATGCTTTCATTTTGAGCTTTTCAAAGGGGTTCTACTATTCAAGGGGCCTTCTTGTTTAGCTGTAATATTAGAATCTCTGCTCTTTCTCTGGAGATTATTTCTGAAGTAGGACTTCCATGAAAGTTGGTTTGAGAGGTCATACTAACAGTGACATTATTTTGAAGCTGAATGTGTAATATAAATATATTTGGGAGTGCTTAATATGTTTAAGAAATACAGAATTAATTGTATTAAAATGGAAAAAAATACAATACTCACGGGATTCAAACTCCCACTCTGTGCTACTGTCACTGAACCTGCCACTCAGGTTTGTGAAGCTTCTCACACTGACTACATATGTTGAACTTGGATCCAGTTCTTGACCATTTATTTCATAGTAATCCCATTCCTCAACTTTAGCTGGTGTAATAAATTTAGATATCTGTATGGAGAAATGGGAGGTATAAAAATATGTTTAACAGTCTTAGTTCCATGAGAACCTGACATAGTTATGCCCATGTTTACATCTGCAGTACAAGTAGTTGCTGTGGCATTGATCCTACCTTTGTTGTCTCGCCTTTTTTATAGTAAGTCACCTCAGCATTCAGCTCACGATTTATAAATCCCTCCATGTTTGACTTCCACTTGACTCCAAAATTCCCATTGGATTCTTTCACTGATTCGATTGTTGGAGTCTTTGGTTTTACTGTACAGAAACAAGAACAGTAAAGTGAATGTTTATTCATATCCAATGAGTCTATTTCTGGGAGATGCAGTCATGGGCTGTAATTTAAAAAAAAAAAAGTCAACATACAGCTCTCTGTGACCTTGATGACTTTGGACTCCATGGTTTTGCCATCTTTCAAGACTCTTGCTGTATGAGTCTCTCCGAGCACAAGTATCAGTTGGAAGGAGCAACAACACTGCTCAGTGCCACACTGCTGTAAAGTGCAATTCTTCTCACTGTGGATAATAATAATGCAAAATGTTTGAAATAAAAAAATAATATTAATGACAACCTATTTACTCTGTCAGCCACAGCCATAGGCGTAGGAAACGTGTCCCCCCCCCAATATTGGAGACAGACGCATTTGTCCTACCCAAAAATTACACCGCGGAGGAGAAAAATCTTTAACTCGTGTGCTTTTATTTTGAAGGCGCGACATAGCGTCATGCCGCTGCGCTCCCCCGCCCCCCTCTGAACGGCTCAGAGCAGGAGACAGCGGCAGGAGTCAGAAACTCTTTGAATGAGGTAAAAGGTC
>JASGAU010383716.1:0-11657 GCA_030220045.1 Australoheros facetus
GTGTGTGTGTGTGTGTGTGTGTGTGTGTGTGTGTGTGTGTGTGTGTGTGTGTGTGTGTGTGTGTGTGTGTGTGTGTGTGTGTGTGTGTGTTTTCTTTTCTCCAGGAGACAATAATCAGCCATCTCCACAAGAGGTATGATGAGCTGCAGGTGTACACTTACGTTGGTGACATCCTCATCGCTCTGAATCCTTTCCAGAATCTCAGCATCTACTCTCCCCAGGTTGGTAACACATCAGTCAGACATGTTTTTTCAAACAGTGGAAATGATGAATGGATGACAGTCGTGATACTGGTTCTGCTTTAGTGGATACTGTATTTGTAGGGCTAGTTGTTGCTGTTATCATTATTTTTCATTTGCAAATAATTGTTAGATTACTCAGTGCAACAATCTGGAACAAAATCTGATTTTAAAAATTAATTTTCAGCTCAATCAGTTTTAATTAGCTATTTTTGTTCTTTTTAAATGACTCTGAGCATCTCTAACGTATAGTCAGGCAGTATACATAAAATTTTGCTCAAATTTTCTCTTCACTGGATCTCAAAGATGCGATCTTACATGATACTGCAGACCGTTATCCTCGCCAAACTGCAGAAATATTGTCTTCCTATAGAACACAAAAAACTGTGAATTTGAGGCATGTACAAATTGGTTGTTAATTTATTCAAACTGATCTTTTTTTTTTTTCTTAATTCTTAATGAATGCTTGTGTGTCCTCTTAGTTCTCTAAGCTGTACCACGGCGTGAAGCGAGCTGACAACCCTCCACACATCTTTGCTACTGCAGATGCAGCCTACCAAGGCATGGTGACATTCTGCAAAGACCAGGTATTCTGCAGAAAAGTCATTTGATGGGTGGAAACATTGTAACCTGTAATCCTAAAACTGATCAAATCATCCATTTTCTTCCGCTTATCTGGGGCCGGGTCACGGGGGCAGCAGCCTACTGAAGGAATTTTAATATATTAAGCTGTGTGTGTTTGTTGCTGTTTAAGCCTTTAGGTTTCTGCGTGTTCGTTTATCGAACAGGAATTGACACCAACCAGGAATAAGGAGTCCAATTATTAAATTTAATAAAACCATTTCAAACAGTTTACAGATTAATCTGGTTCAGAATTGTCGGCGCTGCCTAATGCAGTCAGTGCAGCTTCACACAAGTCTGACCCTGCTCTCTATATTAGTTCAACTTTTATACACAGACACAGTTACACAGTTATTGAAATATGCAAGCACGTAGCATGCTTATCAGTTCCTTCTTCGGTGTCCTTCACTGTCGCCTGTTAACGGCCTCATCTGGGTCCTGTAAACGCAAAACATCAGACCAAAACACGCATTCTTTTCCAGTAAATCATCAGCATGTGATTTTGTTGTTTCTCTGCTATGCAGTCTTATTTCTGTCTGCTGTACAGAGTTATTTCAACACCTTCACCTTGTTGTGAAGATTAATTCTGCAATATGCCACTTGATGCTATATTTCTATTTAAATTGTTATATTTATGGTATGTCTAGTGTGCAGCTTATGTACACTTCTTCCTTCACTACGCAGAGAAGCCCAGGCTTCCCTCTCCCCAGCCACCTCCACCAGCTCACCCAGAGGGACCCCACGGCGTTCCCAGGCCAGCTGAGAGATATAATCTCTCCAGCATGTCCTGGGTCTACCCCAGGGCCTCCTCTTGGTAGGACATGCCTGGAACATCTCACCCAAGAGGCGCCCAGGAGGCATCCTAGTCAGATGCCTGAGCCACCTCAACTGGCTCCTCTCGATGTGGAGGAGCAGCGGCTCTACTCTGAGCCCCTCCCGAATGGCTGCACTCCTCACCCTATCTCTAAGAGAGAGGCCAGCCACCTTTTGGAGGAAGCTCACTTCTGTTGCTTGTATTAGCAATATTATTCTTTCGGTCACTACCCAAAGCTCGTGACCGTAGGTGAGGGTAGGAACATCACTGCAGAAGCAGCCCCTTCTCCCGTCACTCGTGAACAAGACCAAAAGAAAACTTCGTCACCTGGGGCAGGAACTCGTTCCTGTGCTGGAGAGGGCACTCCACCCTTTTCCAGCTGAGGACCATGGCCTCAGACTTAGAGGTGCTGATTCTCATGCCAGCCGCTTCACACTCAGCTGTGAACCATTCCACTGTGAGCTGGAGGCCACCACCTGATGAAGTCAACAGAACCGCATCATTTGCAAAGAGCAGAGACGAGATTCTGAGGCCACCCAGGCAGAAGCCTTCCGCCACTTGGCTATGCCTAGAAATTCTGTCCATAAAAATTATGAACAGAATCGGTGACAAAGAGCAGCCCTGACGGAGTCCAACACCCACAGGAAACGAGTCAGGATTTATTGCCGACTATACAGACCAAGCTCTCGCTGTGGTTGTACAGGGACAGAACGGCCTGCAACAAAGGGCTAGACACCCCCCTTATCCTGCAGGACCTCCCACAGGATACCCTGCGGGATGGGGTCGAATGCCTTCTCTAAGTCCACAAAGCACATGTAGACTGGATGGGCAAACTCCCACACGCACTTGAATATCCTCGAGAGGATAAAGAGCTAGTCCAGCGTTCCACAGCCAGAACGAAAACCACAGTTCCTCTTGGATCTGGGATTCAACTAACGGATGGACCCTCCTTTCCAGCACCCTGGCATAGATCTTACTGGGGAGGCTGAGGAGTGTGATCCCCTGATAGTTGGAGCACACCCTCCGTTTCACTTCTTAAAGATGGGGACCACCACCCCGGTCTGTCAGTCCAGTGGCACTACCCCAGATCTCCATGTGATGTTGCAGAGGTGTGTCAACCAACACAGCCCTACAACATCCAGAGCCTTTAGGAACTCAGGGCGAATCTCATCCACCCCAGGGGCCCTGCCACCAAGGAGTTGTTTAACCACCTCAGTGACCTCACCCCCAGTGATGGGCGAGTCACCCCCCCTGTCCCCAGACTCTGCTTCTGCTACAGAATACCTGTCAGTGGGATTAAGGAGTATTCCTTCCACCGCCTGACTATAGCCTCAGTTGAAGTCAGCAGCACCCCACCTGCAGTATAAACCGTGTGAGTGGAGCACCACTTTCCCCTCCTGAATTGCCTGACGGTTTGCCAGAATCGCTTCGATGCTGTCTGAAAGTCTTTTTCCATGGCCTCACCGAACTCCTCCCACACCTGAGTTTTTGCTTCGGCCACCACCCGAGCCACGTTCCACTTGGCCTGCCGGTACCCATCAGCTGCCTCCCACAGGATAACTAAGCCCAATAAGACTCCTTCTTCAGCTTGATGGCTCCCTTCACCTCCAGTGACCACCATCTGGTTGGGGGGTTACCACCACGACAGACACCAACCACCTTGCAGCCACAGCTCTGAGCAGCAGCCTCAACAATGTAGGTGTGGAACGTGGTCCATTCGGACTCAGTGTCCTCAGCCTCCCTCAGAATGTTGTCGAAGTCCTGCCGGAGGTGGGAGTTGACGATCTCGTGGACTGGGGCTTCTGCCAGGCATTCCCAGAGCACCCTCACAACATGTTTAGGTGTGCCAGGTCTGTCCAGCATCTTCCCCCACCACCTGATCCAGCTCACCACCAGGTGGTGATCAGTTGACAGCTCAGCTCCTCTCTTCACCCGAGTGTCCAGAAAATACGGCCGCAGATCTGGTGATATGATTACAAAATCGATCATCGACCTGCGACCTAGGGTGTCCTGGTCGAACACCAGGACACCCTAGGTCGAACATCCTTATGTTCGAACACGGTGTTCGTTATGGACAAACTGTGGTTTGCACAGAAGTCCAATAACTATAAATGATAATGAAAATTATTTTAAGCCAACTATTGTAGGCTTTAAAAATGCTGGAGCGGAATCTGTCTTTTAATTACATTCAGTCATTTTCGCGTTGATTTAGAAACTTTTGGACAAAAGCAAAGGAGCAAGGAAATGTTGGTTAATAATGATGATGTCAGTGATTCCTACTTGAACTGTTCTCTTTTTTTTTTTATTTAGTGTATCATCATCAGTGGAGAAAGTGGTGCTGGGAAAACAGAAAGTGCTCATTTAATTGTTCAACATCTTACCTTCCTGGGAAAGGTATAGTAGCTCTTTGGTCATTTTTTTCCCCTCATCATTCCTAACTTGTTAATACCAGACCTACTATATAAATTCTAAACTATCTTCAAAATCTACCAGAGTTGATGAAAGAAAAATTTTGTCGCTCTCAGGCAAACAATCGTACACTCCGTGAGAAGATCTTGCAGGTCAACCCCCTTGTGGAAGCTTTCGGAAATGCCTGCACGGCAATCAATGACAACTCCAGCCGCTTCGGCAAGTACCTGGAGATGAAGTTCACACCAACAGGAGCAGTTATTGGAGCCAAGATGTCCGAATACCTGCTGGAGAAGTCAAGGGTTATCAAACAGGCTCTGTAAGTGGCCACCCTTGGTTTGTTTTACTGGAGTTGCATTTGTGTCGTTCATCTAACTTCTGCTTGTTTTTCCTTCAGAGGGGAGAAAAATTTCCACATATTTTATTACATATATGCCGGGCTTTACCACCGTGATGAGCTGAAGACTTACAGGCTGCCGGATGGGACACCACCCAGGTTTGTGCTGCAGTCTGACGCGTTTCAAATAATCCCATCATTTCTCTCTTCACATCATGGAAACTCATTTGACAGTCATAACATGAATCTGCAGGTACATTGACAGTCAGCACTGCAAAGTGATGCAAGACATTGTCTCAAGGAAACAATATAAAGAGCAGTTTGATGCAATTCAGGAGTGCTTCCGAAATATCGGCTTTACGGAAGAGGTACTAACACTCAAGCAATCAGATATCCAGCATTTCGCCACAGATCCACTGAGTGATGTAATAACTATATTTTTCATATCTTGTTTATAGGAGGTCAACTCTGTTTACAAAATTCTCTCAGCAATTTTGAATACTGGAAATATTGAATTTGCCTCCATCACATCCCAGCATCAGACCGATAAGAGTGAAGTGCCTAACTCAGAGGCCTTAGAGAATGGTGAGATATTAGACAATGTGGGTTGTAAGCATATACTGTAAATAAAAGATGGCCATAGGCTATGGACATTGGTTAGTCCTGTTAAGATTTTTTTTTTTTTTTTTTGCCGCAACCATCTCAGCAAGTTTAAATCAGACACTGAAGACCGCAGATCAGACACATTCAGGACTAACGACCTCTGACAAGTCATTAGCCAATTATCATACCCTGTTAAACCACTTTGCTAATTCCAATGAGCAATATAATTTACAAAATGAGCAACCTGTTGTATTCAGTATGGCTTGAAATTTGTGACTGACAACATGAACTCATCAGGACTTTCCCATAGATTTGTATGCAACCTGAAGTGTCTTTGCAATGACAGGAGTTAAGGATTTCTTTGAACTGTTCTTTTTCCAGGGTGTAATGATTATACCACATAAATCTTTAATTACTTTAAAAACAAGAATTGGGTGCACAAGTTTGAATTTATTTTGGATATTCTCTAATCCACACAGGGTCAAAAGTATGCATACAGGCTCAAATATATACATACACTCCCACTAATATTTGGATAAATGTCCTTTAGCAAGTTGCATCTCAACCAGACACTTTTGCATTCTGGAATTCTGGCTGGATATTTGATCACTCTTCTTGGTAGAGTTCATTTAAATTGGTTGGTTTCCTGGCACAACCCCAGCTTTTAAGCGTAGCCCACAAATTTTCAATAGGGTTGAGGTCATGGCTTTGGGAAGGCCATTCCAGAAGCTTAATGTTAGCCTGCTTTATCCATTCCAAAACCAGTTGTTTGTTTGTTTTTTAATTATTTTTTCAACCATCTAGCTGTTGATTTGAGGTGACATTGAAGAATTTGGAGGTAGTCCTCCTTCCTCATTATTCTATCCACTTTGTAGAATGTACTAGTACCACTGTCAGCAAAACAGCCCAGAGCATGATGCTAACATCACCATGCACGACAGTTGCTAGTGTTTGAAAGCCTCTGTAATCACTTTAAGAACATGGGGGCACACACCAGGCATTTTGGGGAGGCAGTAACCACTTTGATTGACATGCTGGTTTTATAACATCGGGGTATGCAACAATGTGACAACTGCTACTAGAAGAATTTTTCTCGGGATGAAAATATATAATTACAGCATAATAATAGTTATAAAGGGGGTGGGAGGACCCTGTGTCCTTGAAGTGGTTGGTCTGTCTTGGACAGGCGTAGCGGTAGTGGAGCTTCCGTGATTAGTCAAGTCAGAGGTTTGAAAGAGACCTACCAGCTGTAGTCAATCATGATCACTAACGAGAAGTTAATAGGCCTTGGCCTTTTCAAATTAAAAGAATCTTCAACACTACTTATTAAAATGACTGAATTTATCATTCTGCTTTTTTTTTTTTTGAGAAATACTTATTCTTCTATTTTGGTGTTCTATTTCCTAGCTCTTTATTGTTTGAGCTAATCTTTCCACATACCCCGTAAGTATGCTCTGGGGAACTTGTTCTTCTGTTTGAGATTCACTGGTCTGGTTGGATGATTTTAAAGTCCTGAGATTTGTGCTAAGAAGGACACTGTCAAAGGAGACTTTAACATGCATGACAAAATAAACAAGTGATCATATTTTATTTTACAAAGAAAAACATTTCAACTTGCATATAAATAAACAATTAGAGTATAGCCATTTTGGAATTTATTTTTATGCATATGATAAGATGAGCCAAGCTCTTAATTGTGAAACTGACTGACTGTTTCGCCTTTTTCTCAGCTGCATCTCTCCTCAGCATTGGGCCCGAGGAGCTCCAGGAAGCACTTACCTCTCAATGTGTGGTCACGAGGGGTGAGACCATCATCCGCACCAACACTGTGGACAAAGCTGCCGATGTCCGAGATGCCATGTCCAAGGCCTTGTACGGACGCCTGTTCAGCTGGATAGTGAATCGCATCAACTCACTCCTGCAGCCTGACATGAATGTCTGGTGAGTGTGTGCTAGTGATGAGCATTTGTGTGCATGTCCACTGTTTCTCTCTTCTTCAATTGTTTTGTTTCTGCAAAGCTCTGATGACCTTTATGGAAGTCTGCAGAGGTAGATGCAAACATGAAGAGGAGAATATCAATGGGCAAGCGCAAGACAAGCAAAAGGAGAGCAAAAAAAGTTTTAATAAATTTTTGATACAGAGTTGCGTGCAGAGAAAATAATGTTCAGATGATTAAAAAGACTTCAGAGAGACTGCAAAGAGGCTTTTCATTGATCCAAAAGAATTCCTTCATAAATATGAGCGTTGACTGTCAAGGAGTCGTCTCTTAGAGATGAAGCCAGAGTTCCCGTCTGCATTCCAGTCATCTTTGCCGTTTCCTTATTGCCATTAATAACCTGGTAGCACTGGCTAAAGGTGACCTCTACATACTGTGGGTAATGACTGATCATGAAAGTAGCAGCTCCAAGCACTGAATATAAAATGCAGGATCATAAGTCTCTATGCTGTGTTGCAGGAATGAGTATTGTTAGTGCAGACACTGAAAATGACTGGAGGTTAAATCAATAGAGACTGAAATAAAAACCATTTAAGAAGCTCTGACTTTTTCAAAGCTGATGTTTATGATTTCTCATCAGACTAAGCTATCCAGACCAGACTCTGTATTTGGGTTGAACTTGGATTATCATTAAAGTTTTATCAATTAATATGGCTGCTGGGGATTTGCTTGTTCCATCGCATAGAAGAATAAGTTTGTTTGTCCCCCTTTTTTCCTTTGAAGTGCTGTAGAGAGCGGCATGAATGTGGGAATCCTGGACATCTTCGGATTTGAAAACTTCAAGAAGAACTCGTTTGAACAATTGTGCATCAACATCGCAAATGAGCAGATTCAGTTTTATTTCAACCAGCACATATTTGCTCTTGAACAGGTGAGCTCTTCGTGCATAAACAGGTTTTAAATGATCTACGCCGATGCACAAAGTAGAAGATACTGCTGTAATGTGTTCGGGGTGAAAGAATCTGACCAAAAAAAAAAAGTAAAACCCATAAAATATGCTGAGAAAATTCCATTTAAAACACTATTATGGAAATTAGTCACTTAAATACATTTGCTGTTTACACAGTCATCATTGCAGAAATGCTCTCAACATTAATTTTGCTTATAGTCGGGCTGTGATAAGTAACCCCAAATTACTTTCTTAATTGATTTAATGAAGCTGTTTACCCCAAAGTGTGAAGAGCCATTTTTCCTTGATGGAGATGAATTGACATTAATCAAAAACCTTTTGTTTGAAGCAACTTTGCAACACTCCTTTTAAAGAAAAGAACGTAGGTTTAGTGATATAGAGCATTTTCTCATTAGTTAGCTCAGTCCTGCATTATCATCACATACAAAGAAATAACCCCAAAAATACAAAGTCTTATTTATTGAGGCCATACTCCACACGGCATACATACTAATAATAGCCTCTGCTCTTTCTTTTACATTCACATTTTTAGCTCTCTTCAGGACCACAAGTGTTATTGGAAACTACATTTTTCCCCTGTTCACTTTAATTACAGCAGTGATCAGTGAAAATAAGGCCTTTAGCTTGTGGAAAACTTCCTCCCCCGTTGTAGGGCTAATGCTCAGTGGATAAGGGATCTTTATTTTGTGTGGATGTCTTCAGTGTTGTTGTACACAGAAACTGATTATTCTGAGTTAATGATTTAAACATGAGGATGGTTTAGATCCATTGGTTCCACTTTATTAGTAAAATATATATTTAAAACAACTTTTTGATCTGAAATTAAATAGATGCAATAATATGATTTGACTCTGGGTTATTTGCACATTGAAATAAATTATGAATAAGTAAGTGGCTCTATTTGTTGGTTTGGAGCTGTTCTGTTTTATGCATTCAGTAAAAGACTCTATTATGCTGTAAACTTCAGCCGTAGACACACACAGGCGGCTGCAACTGTGTGGTTTGCTTGATTAGAAACACTTTTTTTAATTTAAACTACACATGCACATTGCATATTTAGCCCAGATTGTTTAATTGGGTCATTTAGAGAAACTATAACTAGATTATTATTCTGCATTCACTGGTTCTAATTAGATGGAATACCAGAGCGAGGGAATTGATGCCAGCCTGGTGGAGTACGAGGACAACAGGCCCATTCTGGACATGTTCCTGCAGAAGCCCATGGGTCTGCTCTCCCTGCTGGATGAAGAGAGTCGTTTCCCTCAGGCCACTGATCAGACCTTAGTGGGTAAGATTGGAACTACGCTTACAACATGCTGAGATGTTACACATAAAAATCATTTAAAAAAACTCAGTTACATAAGAGGTCAGAGATTAGTGCATAAAGCATCTTTATATGCCTTGCTTGATTTTTCTTCTACATGTCTTCTTTACAGATAAGTTTGAAGACAATTTGCGCTGCAAATATTTTTGGATACCGAAACGAGTGGAGCTTTGTTTTGGAATTCAGCATTATGCCGGACAGGTATCAGATACCTCTTTGGATGTATGTGTATAATAACCTACTGCCTTGATGACAGGTGTGAGGATCTGTAGATGCACCATTGTTTAGTGCAATACTTCAGGCTTTTGAAAACCTTCAATTATGATTATGCCTTACTTTTTAATTAGAGAAAACCATCTACATATATTTTACTGAAACAATATACACAGACTTAGCTTTCATACTGTGATTTAGTTTCAGTTGCTTCTTCACATTTTTCTCATAGAACATAATTTTAACCTTATTCACTTATTTCTTATATGAAGAAAATATGAAAGGGGACCCTTTTTTGAGTAAAATGTAATATGAGACATGCTAACATATGAGGGGTAGCACAGTGGTTAGGACTGTAGCCTCATAGCAAGAAGGTTCTGGATTCAAATCTACCACCTGGCTGAGGCTCCCCACAAGGAGTCAACCTGCTCTCCCTGTACCTGCATAGGTTCTCCTGAGGTACTCCAGCTTCCTTCCACAGTCCAAAGCCTAATTGGTGATTCTAAATTGGCTGTAGGTGTGAATGTGAATGGTTTTCTTTTTTCTTTGTGTTATCCCTGTGACAGACTGGAGACCCTGCCTGTCAACCCATGACAGCTGGGATAGGCCTCAGCCTTTTCTCCCCATTTCACTTCTTTAAGAATGGCTTCTTGACAGCCATCCTTCCCTTGGCTACCATTTCTGATGCAGCTTTAGCAAACAGTAGATTTCTTTGGATTTCTTAAGGACATGAGTTTCAGATACTGTTCATCTACTGTAGATATTTTTTGAGACTGTCATTTCTTCTTTTGTCCTCTACTTGTCCAATTTCCTCAGATTTTTTGAGGACACACTGCACACTATGCTGAGATGTGCCAAGTTTTCAGCTAATGGCTCTTTGGGTATCACCTTGTTGGTGCAAAAATACTATATACCTGTCAAACTGGGTTACTTTGGTATTTTTCATAGATTAAACTAAAGAAATGGAACAAATCCTGTGTTTTTTGACAGGCTTCTAGTAACAAATTGTCTACAGATTTGAAAAAAAAAATTACACTTATCTGTAGAGACTGGTTCATCCCTTGAGTTAGGTGCATTTTTAATGCTTTAAAAAAATATTCCCCTGAAAATGGTCAGGTTCAATGAGTGGACTAAAAATGTGTGAAAAAGCAACCGATGTCCAAAGAAAAACTTTGAAAGACCTTAAAAAAGCCTGAAGAACTGTTGCTCAAGGTCACTTTAAAAAAGAAAGTCTGGCTCCTTGGAAGCAAAATGTAATGAAATGAGGGGTGGCTCAAGACTTTTGCATATTACTGTAATGCCCATTCTATGTTTTTCAAATTAATGGGGAATGGAGAACTTGTAAATTAAAAGCTTAAATGATAAGTCTTGTGATAATGATAAGTTTTACATTCATCTAACGTTACTGGTGTATTTAAACTTACTTCATAGGACAGCAGCACAGCAACACCCATAACTTGCCATTTAGGAAAAACACAGGTGTTTTTAAAAACATCTGTATCCCAGTAAGCAGAGGCAGCATGCCCAACACTAGGAACTGAACCTGCTGCAGCTAAGTGGATTTCAGCCATCAGTATTTTTATTACCTGCACGTGTGCTTTTTCTGTGGTTACATATTAAAAGAAACATCAGTCTTATCTGCAATCTTTCCCCCTTACATAAGGTATTTTTTATAAAAAGAACATAGCCTAGTGTTATTTTCATCAGTATCAAAGAGTCATGAAATTCAGATTAGCTCCTCAAAATGTGAATTGACTGTTTATATGTTCTTGCGTCCTGCTCAACAGGTAATGTACAACGTGAATGGCTTTTTGGAGAAAAACAGAGACACTCTCCCCGCAGACATCGTTGTGGTGTTGAGGACATCAGAGAACAAACTTTTGCAGCAGCTATTTTCCAGTCCCTTAACTAAAACAGGTATGATGTGATGCCATTTAGAAAATTCTCAGCCACTAACCACAGTGGAAATGGAAACTTTCCTTTTGTTAACAATTGAGGGACTGTATTACTCAGTGAATAGTGCTGCTGTCTACTGCTTCCATAAATGTTCAGGTAAGTGGGTTTCTTTAAGACACGGCTCCCAGGCATCTGCTGGTGGGGGGGGGGGGGGGGGGGGGGGGGGGGGGGGGGGGGGGGGGGGGGGGGGGGGGGGGGGGGGGGGGGGGGGGGGGGGGGGGGGGGGGGGGGGGG
>JASGAU010383717.1:0-19887 GCA_030220045.1 Australoheros facetus
TATATATATATATATATATATATATATATACACTTTTTCTCTGCATCAATTTAGTGATTCATTACTTTTAGCACAGTTCCATCTTCTAATGAGTAAGTCTGCACTTGTTGCTTCCTTTTCTTGTGATAATGATAGCGCTGTCATTAATGTCAGCACCAGAGCTAGTTTTTTTCTCCAGTAAACTCCAACCTTACAACCACTATCCTGTGGCCTTTAGACATTCTGGGATATTGAGGCTGCTTGCCATCCAGAAAGAGCAGCGTATTGTACGAAAAAAATGATCAGGGTCATAGTTAACTTTTCAGCAATGTATTTCACTAACTAGTTAGAGACTTGTCAACACACCGCTTGACTCCACATCACCACCTGCTCGGGTGTGCTGTGTTCCCCTCTACACATGCTGTAAGACAGGGCTGAGAGTATTGTGAACGACAGACTCCTCATCATGTGTTTGGTGCTTTGGGCAGTATGTGAGTTGGTGGTAGAACCCTCAACACCAACTGGACCAAACTGTAGAAAGATCTATTGAAATGATATGTGCTGTAAAACTTACATGGCTGTGCATGTTTTCCTGTAGCAGCCCTGAAAAATAAGTTCAGCTTCAATAAAAATACAGTATTTGTCTGTGGAACGATGATCATGGAAGAAAGGTTACACATGCGTACCCTGCCCATATATTGGTACACAGGAAAGTCAGGTTTAAATGATAATAACACACAGACACCATTTTTACTGGGAAGGGCAACACGCAAAACAAGGACTCGCTCTTTAACATGACTCCAGCCACACTGTTCTCTGTAACGCAGGCGATGATCTGATAGTAAACAAACACAAAGCACTCCAGCGTTACCACGACAGCAGCGGTGCACTGGCTGTTGCAGAAGCCAGATTTGCAAAGTATCTCGCTGATAAGAGCATTGACCACTGACAGAGTTATGGGTGTAAGTATTCACAGGTAAAGCAAGGGCATCAGACCATCAACAAAAGTCAATAATAAGCTAATTTGCATTTAAGACAACTGTAGGGTGGCAAAGCATGGGGGNCTTGATGCTTATAGTCCAGACATGTTCTTGGGTGAAGCATTTACCCCGATGAAAGATTTCACCATGGTGTGTAATTCTCAAGGATGTCTCCTTTCCAGTAACTTGGAAAAATACAAGCTTCCTGCTCTCTTGGAAGCTGATGTGTGAGAATGAATATATGTGATGTGTGTGAATATATGATGTGTGGGTATGAATATATCAGGTTTTAGTATTTTACTTTTTGACATTCAATTGCCTGAAAACAAATATGTAAAAGTTCAGTTTGCCAATGTAATTAATAACGCATTTTTGTAGTTTATGCTGCACGTGGGAGCAGCACTGATATTATTGCATAAAGTTCCTTCCAGCTAGCAAACATGCGCGTCTGTGATGTGCGCAAGGACAGACACCGCCATCAGAGGCACATTAATACGCACAGTCAATGTGCACAGAATCTTAATAGACGTGTACATGCATAGTACTACATACTATATAAATCATACACATTAAAATACACAATAAATCACACAAGCACACTTTTAAATAGCTGCCAAAATGAGTAATGGTGTGACACTGGTACAGAGAAAAGGCTTTTAATTTACACCCTGCAGAAGCCTCACACATGGTGTATTCACTGCAGACTAAAAGGGCATCCAGTTCTGTGGGGGACCAAAGAAGCACTTTTTGTGACATGGATGGGGAGGTTGCATTGGATGTAATTTTTCATTTTCATTTGTTTCATTTTTATTTCCGGTTTTCTTTGTCCCTCCTTTCTGGAAAAAATTTAATCATTTCAGAGACAAACAGTAATAGTTTGATTGGACAGAGACAACAAAGCACCCTTACTGGTTTGACTCCAACTAGTGTCCCATGAATATAATTCCAAGGACTGCTGAAAAATCTAACAGGTGCAGTGGGGAATATCGAGCCTCCTTATGCCACAAGTGGTTGTGAATCCAGGGCAGAGTGCATGCCATGGTGTTGTAGGACCTGTGAAATCTACTCAGCATCCTGGTTTAAAGTTCACAGAAACACAGCTGTTAACAAGGGGAAAGGGGATAAATCTACCTTCACTCAGTCTCCTCATTTTGACTCTGCTCTGTCGTGTGTACTCAGGGAAGATGTAATATTTATTCTACAGAACATGCAAAGCATCACGCCTACGTAAATAGAATAGATTAAATTTTGATTAAAGTCAATACGAAGTTCTTTTTTTTTTCATTTTACCTTTTCTTACATAAGTCATGCATTATACATTAAAGAAGCACATCTAGAATTCGAGCCAACAGAAAGTGTCAAACTTGTGTTTCTTACACGGGTTAATTTAATTTGCTTGATGGATAGGGGTGAATAGGGTAGACATGTAAACTAACAGGTAACAGCATGAAACTTATGCCAGCTGCATAATTAGGGTAACTATTATTTTATTTTATTTATTTATTTATTTTGCATTGTAAGTTCTCAGAAAGTTTAGAAAAAAAATGCACTCTTGCTATGATTTTTGCTCGGCAGTTCAAATGAGTCATCTTACCTTCCCAAACCAGCCACACCATACACACCATAACCTCCAACAACTCTCATTGTTTGTTTAAAAAAAAAATGTAGTCCATTTGTTTTGGATATCACTCTCTAGCTCTGCACATTAGCGTGTGCTCTGCTAGTGAGCTTTTGATGGAGCACCTCCACCTGTAGCATACATTGAAAAAAGCAGGTTTACGCAGGCTCGTCTCTTCATCCCGAGAGAGACGAGCCTGCGTAGTCCGAATAACTTTGAGACAAACACATCTCCACCTTAGAGGTGTTGCTGTGTCCATATGTACGGAAGATAACATTTACTGTGCATTTATTCACTGATTATTTACATCAGCAACAGTATTTATAAAAAACAAATCAGTTATTTATCTCAACCAAGTCGTCCACTAGGATTATCAAAAATATCAACACTCAGTACTAAACATTACAACCGTATTGATACGGCGATGCAGTTTTTGCCTCCTCTAGCTGACGCACAGCTTCACACAGCACTGATGCAGGCAGGTAGGCTCACAGTGTTTCTCTTAAAGTCCCAGACTGAAGCTGAGAAAAGTCTCCCAGCAACTAGACAGAAATGGAAACTTCGTCACAAACTTGACGTATTGTTTGTATTGTTCTAATCAATATAAAAACAGGAGACTCATTTTTTTTTTGGTCTTTTTTTCCCTCCGTGGTATTGAAATGGTGTTGAGTATTTTCCTGGGTATCCATATCAAGTTTTAAGTTCTAGTTTTTTGACGACCCTGTTGCCCACCTAGAACTTTAAGCCGCCCACACAAACATAGTGGATATCGCAGTAAAACTTCCTTACTTGATTATTTATACTGCAATAATATTTTCTGAAAATGGTGTTTTTAAATATGCAAATGAAGGTTTATCTCAATAATCGGCATTCATTTCTATAATTACCCAATAGAGTATTATAAGATAAACACCAGTTGCATATTTTGGACATTTTCTTACCATATATGTTTGCCTTCAGTATTTCACTTTAAAATTGACTTATGAGCAGCAAATGAAAGTAGAACCCGTATTTTGGAAAATGGTCATGATTTCTCAGCACATTAATTGTTGACCATTCTGCTGTGTGATGTCTTTATACTAGCAAAAAAAAAAAACAATTTACAAAGCTACTGGGAACTTAAGGTCTGACTGTTATCACACCACATCTAAGTAGCTTATTGCACACGGGTGCTAAATTTAATTAAAGTTGTTTTCTCCTCACCTGAAAAGCTTTGTTGTGTATTGTTGTGTATTGGCACAAAGCACTCATCGATACATGACTAGAAAGGTGTTTGCTAATCGTAATCTTTGCTCATTTCCTAATCTTTGTGTCTTTGGCAAAATTATGTCAGGTACCTCTGATTCAGTGACTGCCTAATCTGACACAGTTATCATCAAAATCAAAAGCTGCAAATTGCAGCCTTATGATTATTGTTTTGTTTTGTTTTTTTAAAGAAAAAGGTCAAATAAATATTACAGTTACAGTTGTGGTATTTGTTTGATGATGACTAATCTCTTTTAATATCGCACTCTGTCTCACAGTTGAAGTGCTAGAATTTCCAAGCCCTTTAAGCTCTTGCCGTACTACAGTCTGTTATGAAAGAGTGAGGATTTGCAGTTGTAGCTCGTCAGATGGTGCAGAGATGAGATATCTAAAGGACAGCTGATGGGGGTGGGTGGTGTGTTGAAAACTCCACAGCACCTCTGGAGCTTACAGTGTTGTGTGTTTCATGATGAAGATTACGTGTCCTCTCCTCTCTTTGTCACTCTGTCTGTCTCCCTTCAGCTCGCTCATTAAACTGTTACAGCTTTTTTCTCTTTCACCCACCATTGCAGCATTACCATGGTTACTTACTGTATATCACAGCTTTGAGTTTAAAGGTAAAACTACAGTATAGAGCATGCAGGTTTTCTGATTTTTTTTTTTTTCCTAATGGTTGCTCTTACAGATTTCAGCGTGTCAGAGCTTATGTAGTTTATTCATCGTCCTATCACAGTCCCCGGGGACTCTCTTCCTCTCTGCTGTATCGTACGCGCACCTCTATCCTTCCCTCCCTGAAGTTAGAGTGCAGTTAATCTCACCCGTCCCCCCTTCTGCCTTATATTCTGAGACATTTTATCTTTTTCTTTCAACTTACAGTATATGAGGCAAATTCCAAACCTCTCTCTAAGTATAGGCTTAATCTTTCTATCAACCCTTTCCCCTCAATACGTTTCTTCCCTAATTTGCACCAGAGTTGGTGTTAAACTACCCTAAAAGAAGACGACTTGTAGCCTTCTGTTAGAAGTGTAAATGTGCAGAAAAGTGCTTTTGCATGAGAGTTTAAGAAGGATGAAGGAGGATGAGTGGGGTTAAAGGGTTGGATTTAAATCTTATCCACATCAGTGCTGCTATATTTCCATTTGGTTGCTGTGCCGCGCTCTGAGTGTCACTGATTAACTGATGCGGATGAGGCTCAAGTGGTTTTACATTAACAGGACAGCGTTTGATAAACAGTTTCTCACCTTGCTGACATGAATTGGATCCTCTAAAAGTACTTGCCACGTGCTACTCTTCATCTAAAAGTACTGCAATTTGTCAACCAATTCTTTTTTACTAAACTGGAATCAACCATTCATGGTTGCCTAACTGCAAGAAGACAAATATGGCGGCTAGTTTCCCGGTTGCACTTCCCTCAGAACTGACGAGCCTTTGCTAGGATAATCTATTGGAGACGTGATGTGAAACAACAGCTTGAGATGTTAGAATGAGCAGTACTGTAATGTAAAAATTATAAACCCGGTATGGAGAAGCAGAGTGGATAATGGTATCTGAACCTTAGAAGAAGAATGCAGTCATGCACAAGTCAATAACCTGTAAATTGCTTTGTACATACTGCAGGTCAGTAATCAGATATCTCCCCTACCCAAACCTGTTTATTTTATAACTTAAGATGGTGCCTCTTGTACATAGACTGCATATAAAAGATGAACTGTCACCCATTGGATGGTAAAGTCCCGCTGGGAGCCTTAATGTGTTTGCATTGACCGTCTTGGTGTTTTCAAACATATGGCTGTCCTTCCTTAACTCGCCCTGCTTCTGCCAGGCTGCACCGAGTGCTTACTCATAGAGGATAGCCTTATCTAGTTCTCTCTCTGTTATGGGAGGTTCTTATCTTTAAAATATAAAGGATCTTGAAACAACTGATGTTTTGAACTTGGACGGTGAATTTAGTTCAGCTGAAGTGAAACCAGATGAGACAGTCTGAAGATGAAACTGACGGTCATGAGGTGGGCCTACCCTAACGCGTACACCACTTTATCCTCCTTTATCCTCGGGACCACAAAATCGTGGTGCACTGACTAAGAGTTGAAGTTAGCAGTTGGGGGAACATAAACCGATCAGGAAGACGTTTACAGAGTTCAAAGATTAACAGAGCCATAAACTTATTTTCTTACAAACTTTACAAACTCAGATATCTTGAAGGGTCTTAAATGCCAGTTCATGTCACATCTCTGTTGGCTTTATTTCTCGGGCACGGAAGCTGCATTGATTTATTTTATACACACACACACACACACACACACACACACACACACACACACACACACACACACACAGTTTAAGACTCAAATATTCAGTTGTGGATATTGACACATTTAGACCAACTAATAAAACATCCTTCCTCCATCCTTGTCTGATATCTAAGAAGCCAGCGGAAAGCCAGTTAAATGCATGAAGTCAAATTTATCAAGGTCAAAGTAAAAACATTTATCCAAAGTGATACAATCTGAAATACTGTATTTTGTCTCTCTCGGCTGTCACATGGATATAAAGTTGTATTTACTCGCCATCTATAACTTTTCCTCTATCTTCTGCCCTCCCTGTCACTTGAACCCTGTCTCCATCTTTCTCTATTCCATTTTCTCCTTCAACTTTCTTTACCTCTGCTGTTCCCTCGCAATGACAATATTATTTACAGTTGTTTGAGTTCATATTGTTGACCCTCCCAGCAGTGATAAGGTTATGGGCTTTCTGTGCATGAGGTGGCTGGTTGCTCACCCTTCCAGCGCGCACACACACACACACACACACACACACACACGTGCAACCGCTCGTGCGTTGGCTGTGAATCATGGTCTGACCTGGAGAACAGGGGACGGACCTGTAATTAAGGCCTGGTGCTATCATTCCTCTTCTCACCTTTGCTCCTCTCCACCTTCTTCTTTGTCTCTCTCTTCCTTTCTCTTTCATTGCCCTTTCTCTCCATTTGTCCACATTCCTTTTTTTCCTGTCAAATTGTCTTTTCCTCAATTTTCCTTGCCCTTTAAATGCTTTCTGAGATTTGTCTTTATGCAAATAATAGACTGGCGGTTTTGTCAGGCAGAATTCAAGGCTGGATATTGTAGCTAAGTCTCATTCTCCCTGACTGAGATGTGCAGGCTCATCCTGTTTGCCCAGATGAAATTGAAGAGTTGGCCACTAGCAGGGGATCTTTTAATGTCATCATTACTCTAAGCAGCCACTGAGAAGGAATTTAGATGTGTGGAGAGCATTGTAATTTATGGGTAATGAAGTTCTTCGAGTAGTTGTCTCCTGTTGCTTCCTGGTGCTCAGTTTTGTGTCCCATTTTATCCCAGACTATAGCAGCACTACACACAGCGTAGAATTTCACAGCAGCTTTTCCTATATATACATATAAAAGAGATCCAAACACCCCACAACTTTGGATTGACACAAAACACCTCCAGGGAAGGTTGACTTCCCCCTTCCAGTCTCACCCTGTGAAGTCACTCACATTTAAAGTGGAGAACTTTGGGTATAAAAGCTGTTTTTAACTGTTGGACATCAAGCAGCTTTCTAAGCAGTTTAGATGCCAGTGCCTTGTTCAAAAGTACCTCAGCAGAAGTCACAGAGAGGTTGCTTTCATTGTCCTTTGGCATCTCCTCCCTTCCTTCACTTCCTTCACAGGAACCAGAGCTGCAAAATAAGAATACCTTGCTCCTACAATATTAGTCATAATCACAATCAGTTAGTTATAATCAAGGGACAACTTCTGTTGCTCTAGGTACCAATGAGTTTGCTCCAAATGTGAGTCAGTCCCCACAGAGTCCTGGGTTAAAATACCTACTGTAAGTTCATGCCAAAAAAAGTAATATTTTCAGCCTGGTACAAAACATGGCTTTGTATCTGTCTTTAAAGCTTCTTTTCTTTCTTTATTTTTTGCAACTCATCCACCTGGATACAGAAATTAGTGTCTTGGCCTCAATGATTGACAGGTTTCCAACTCAGGCAGCTGGAGGCGATCAGTGTCTGCTGTCTGCTCACCTTCACTACTTTGACTGCTTAAGTGGGCCTCTACTCTGTGTTTATGTTGGTCCCTTTTGGAGGCTAAGAAGTGTTAGTGTTTCAGTTCTGGTGAGTGAAATATTAGTATTTTATTATGAAATCACCAATATGTGTGTCTGCACATTGCACCTGCACTTGATTATAGATGCACCTTGCTAATCGACCTGCTAAACGACTCCAAAAATCCAGCATTACAGCAGCAAATGTTTTAGTACCAAAAATAAGAGGTGACATCACGGTGGCTACTTTTATGCTGTCCATGGTTATGATATGTGACATGATGCAAAGCTGCAAACCTTTACTTATTTTCATTCTTATAGTACACCAAAAATTTGCATTAATAATGTATGATGAATGTATGATTTAAAAAAAACAAACCTTTTGCATGTTCTCCTTGTGCCTGTGTGGGTTTCCTCCAGGTGCTCCAGCTTCCTCCCACATCCAAAGATGTGCCTGTTAGGTTAATTGGCCATAGATGTAGGTGGGCATGTGAATGCTGGTCTATTTTTGTGTGTTAGCCCTGGACTGATAGACTGGCATCTTGTCCAGGGTCTACCCTGCCTCTCACAAAATGTCAGGTTCCACGTAGCCTGCACAGTTTGTCTTCGGAGCATCGTGTTTCACATGCAAAGCCTGTGTTTGTGTGTGTGCGTGTGTGTGTGTGTGTGCTTGAGCATCTGCAGAATTGTCTGCACCAACTTTAGCATGAGCATGAAAATGCTCTTAAACAATAAAATGCCTTTGACTAAAATATGCTCTCAAGAAACAGATGAAATTGAAGAATTGGATACCGTGAAATGATATTGCCTTTTATTAGGGCCCGAGCACTAAAAGTGCAAAGGCCCTATTGTAATTTATTTTATTTTTTGTCTTTTGGATATATGCAGACTTTCAAATCACAATAATCCCGTTTGAATTCATAATAAAATTCTGCAGTTATTGTAACTCCTTTGCACATCTCTCGTGGAGCTCAGTCTACAAGCAAGTACATAATCTACACTCATTATTTAAAAAAGAGTGACATCATTTACATATCAGAATGTCAACAGGGTATTTGCATATTTTTCATGAACACTGCTCAATTAATGACTTTGCTGTGCGGCTGTAACAGGAAAGACCCCCTGCTTAATATTGATATGTTTTAGACCATTATTCTACTGAGCACAGTCAATCAGGCGTGCTTAATCATCAAGTCAATTCAAATATTTATAGTTGTGGCTTGATGGTGGGGCACGGGTACACGCCTAATGCTTTTTCAATATGGTTCACTGTGACTGATCAGGCACTGGATTGGATGATGACTGTGTGCTCATGGAAATTATTCAACATGTATCAAAGTTGGCAAGTCAACAGGAGAGGTTTAAATAAATAAGCTATTCCCTGCGGCCCCCCGTGCCTACTCCGAGTCTGTTTGTAGGTGGACGACTTGTGAGGGAGATGTGTGTGTGCGTGCGTGTGCGTGGGTGGGTGGTGTGCGTGTGGGCAGGCGGGCCACTCATTAGCATATTCACTTCAGAAATTCAGAACTAAAGATGGCATCCGTGAACCTGCTTTCAGTCTTATTCACACCTTGAAAGTGCGTGCACACAGACACACACAGACACACACACAGAGGCATGCATGCAAACACAAAGTACACAGACCTGTCAACACAGACACACTCCTAGAATCACAAACTCTTAACACAGACGCTACATGCACACTTATACACATCTTTGCCACACTCAGACTCTCTCACTCATATTCGCATTTCACATTAGAGTCCCCAAGTGTGGTGTTTGATAAATCTTCCCCTTAAGTCTATTATCCATGGAATACTCTGGTGGCATGAAAAAGATGCTTTGAAGTCTTCCACCCTTTCCCTGCTTATTCTTCAGTATGAAAACACAGATGATGCTCTGCAACTCAGCTGCCTACACGCAGCAGATGCACAATATTCCGTTTGAAGAGTTCACTTCCAAAGTGCAAGATATGCATTTTGGAAATCGTTCAAAAAGCGTGTTATCTACTGGTGCAAGGGAAAAACACACAATTAGTTGTTTTTTTTTTTGTTGTTGTCGTTCGCTAACAGTCATTTTGTCAGAGTGGGCGTTATCATGCTACGTGAAACTCTTATTGAAGGAAGCCTTATAACGTTACTTGCAAGGCAAGGAGCCTGTAAGGCTGCATACAGAAGTTCATTAAGGATTGTTTTGGCCACTATCAGCAGTGCTGTCGTCAGCGCCAACCAGAGAGTGTCTATGGAAACAGCAGATGCTTTTAAGTTTGCATTCAGTCTGCTGAGCTTTTTAGTCTTGATAAGCCAGCGCTAGCAAGAGATATAATCACACATTTTGGTATATTTTGCCAAAACATGCCACGGGCCAGTGTTCATTCTGCCTGAGTGCTAATGTCAAACACATTTTAATTAAACAGTTTGATTATACTTACTGACAGAAAAGTTCAGGATATCCTCAACAACTCACCTCAGTATCACTGTTATTGGTCAGATGTGAGCTTCACTGGACTCCTTTCTCAAAGTTTTACAGAAACAGTGGCGTGACAGCCAACACTCGCTACAGATGAATGCTGACCAGAGTATTTCAGGTGAGTCGCTGATAAAAACATAAAATATCGCAAAATATTTAATTGACATATATCTGCTTTTTAGTCATCACATTACATCACATTACAATAAAAATAGTTTCAGCTGCTTTGGGGTTCATGAGATTAGCAGCAGGTGCACTAGAGGGGCAACAATGAGACATCCCCCAAAACAGGAATGGTTTTACAGCTGGAGGTCACTCACATTTTTCCCTACTCATTTCTGACTGGTTTTTTTACTAGTTCTGCATTTGGCTAGGGTCAGTGTCACTACTGGTAGCATGAGGTGATACCTGGACCCTACAGAGGTTGCACAGGTAGTCCAACTCCTCCAGGATGGCACATCAATACGTGCCATTGCCAGAAGGTTTGTTCTGTCTCCCAGCACAGTCTCAAGATCGTGGAGGAGATTCCAGGAGACAGGCAGTTATTCTAGGAGAGCTGGACAGGGCTGTAGAAGGTCCTTAACCCATCAGCAGGATGGTATCTGCTCTTTTGTGCAAGGAGGAACACGATGAGCTGCCAGAGCTACAAAATTACCTCCAGCAGGACACTGATGTGACTGTCTCTGACCAAAGAATCAGAAACAGACTTCATGGGGGGGGGGGGCTGATGTCCTCTTGTGGGCCCTGTGTTCACTGCCTGGCAGTATGGAGCCTGATTGGCATTTGCCATAGAATACCAGAGTTGGCAGGTCCACCACTGGTGCCCTGTGCTTTTCACAGATGAGAGCAGGTTCACCCTGCGCACATGTGACAGAGGTGAAAGGGTCTGGAGAAGCCGTGGAGAACGTTATGCTGCCTGTAACATCGTTCAGCATGACCGGTTTGGTGGTGGGTCAGTGATGGTCTGGGGCGGCATATCCATGGAGGGACACACAGACCTCTATAGGCTAGGCAACGACACCCTGACTGGCATTAGGTTTACAATCCTTGGAGCCATTGTCAGACCGTACGCTGGTGCAGTGGGTCCTGGGTTCCTCCTGGTGCACGACAATGCCCGGCCTCATGCAGGCAGTTCCTGGAGGATGACTGGCCCGCAAACTCCCCTGAGCTAAATCCAATAGAACACCTCTGGGACGTTATGTTTCAGTCCCTCCGACACTGCCAGGTTGCGCATCAGACTGTCCAGGAACTCAGTGATGCCATGGTCTAGATCTGGGAGGAGATCCCCCAGGACACCATCTGTCATCTCATTAGGAGCATGCCCCGACATTGTCAGCATAGAAGCATGTGGGGGCTGTACAAACTACCGAGTGCCATTTTGAGTTACTGCAATGACATTTTGGCAAAATGGACTAACCTGCCGCTTTATTTTCTCACTTTGATTTTCAGGGTGGGTTTGTACTGTAGGTTGATCATTTTCATTTCATTTCCTTTATTTATTTATTTTTCAGCAGGGCATTATTATCAAAATTTCCTTTCCTCATAATGAAAACTTCTGGTGGTACTTTTGGTAGAGCAGCTCAATCAAAGTGAATACTGCCCTTAGACTTCCTTCCCAACTGTATTGATATTAATCTGCTGGTTTTAATGCTAAAATTCTGATATTTAGACTTCCAGTTTAAAAGTCTTCCCTCATTTACAAGCATTTAACAACATGTCTTTATTATTGCAACAGTAAAAAATACAAACTTCATAACCGTCTCTGCTAACTGTGAATAACAGTTTGTCTTTGCAAGGCCTCAGTGATGAAAAGCAAATTTTACAGCTGAATTTACAGTTGCAGTTTTCTAGCTTTTTTCCATTTCTGATAAATTGATTAAAAAACAGTTTTTAAACCATTTTTGTAAATTAGGCACAGCAGCAAACTTCATAACTGAGAGGAATAATAGTCAAAACCCCAATAACTGCCCACAGGTAAATAAGAGAAGAAAATATCTTCTCTCAGGAGGTTTTGTAGCCAGTCAGGAACAAAACCTCTCAAAGCTGCAAACTTTGTTTCACAGTTTTTTCCATGTAGGACAACAAAGACTTTTCTACAAAATCGGATAATAAATAGACGTGTGTGCCTTTGAAATATGTTCTCACTGATGTAAATGTTAAACACGCTGTGGATAACATTTTCTTTTATCATATTTTCGATTGTTTCGAAGTTAATTAACCAAAATTCTTGTATATTACTCCAAATTTGATCTCAGGGGAGACCTCTTTGTTGCTCAGCCATATGAGAACTTTGGGCTGAGTTAAAGCACTGAGTTAAAAGTGGTGCTTTCCACAGATACTTGACTGTTACACAGCTGAAAGAGAACACACAGATAGAAGCTCATTTTCTTTTCTTGTGCTACCAACCAGCAGGATCTATGTTTAATGGAGGCAAACAGGCACTTGGACAGAAACAGAGACACTGATATGATGAAAGCTTTTTTTACCACTCGGCACAGCATGACAGATACAACGTCACAGTGAATTTAAAATATAATGATACGTCCCTGATGTTTTATGTGGCAGATGCGGGGATGGTGGGCACAAAAGAATACTTATTTGTCATTTTTGAATAATTAACATCGTTGTCTTGTTAGAAAAACCTTTTGTGTCTTCTCACTGACTCGGAGGCAATCTAAGCCAGCAGACCTCCCATTGGCACTGAGTGCATTAAGCAAACGCTCATCCACTGCTGAAATTGAGCAAGTAACTCAGGCATGCTGATATCTTTATGAGTTAGATGTGTAGTTTTTGGATAGCAAAGTGGTAGCTAGACACAGATAATAATCTGTACCTGCACTGAAGAGAGCAGGCCATCAGCTGGAATTTCATGCTAGCAGCAACCGCTAACATTAAGGTCAAGTCATGTGCAAATGGGCCCATAGACAGCTAACTGCAGACATGCAAGTGCATTTATACATACAGCAATCACAGTCAGGCGTGCATTGGCACGTCTCATGATTGCTAAAAAACTGCTGACAACAAGAAGAGCCATTTTGTTTATAGTTTTTGGCTGGACAACATGAAAAATCAAAAAGAGAAAGCAGTGCATGCAACAAGCTGCCAAGAAAACAGCCAAGACAGACAGATGAACGTGGAACCCGTTAATTGGTATGAGAGGTAATGGTTTGTTCACTCATGCTGCCTATATATGGTTTGGGACACACAGTTTTCTACCTGCAGAGCTAGCATTTTCATTAGCAGCATTTACAGTTGGAGATGTCACCAGATCTGCCTGGAATATAATGTCTCAGTTTAATAAGAAATAGCAGTTGTATGAACATTTGGCCTGTAGAAAAATGTTTTGTAAAGTTAAGGCTGAGTACTGCATTCAAAGAAATGAATAAACAGGATGATTTTATTCTGAAGACTGACTGGTGATGGTTGTTTTTAGTCAGGTACAGACTTATTAAATGTCTATTTTCAGAGATGACTTAAGTGAAGATTTAGCCGTTTGTTACAATGTATTAAGGCTCACAAGCTGTGGCTTTAGTCTCTCCGGTAACTCTAAACAGTTACTTAAAGAGGTGATAATATTCTTAAACTATATTTTTTAGTTTCTGATGATAATTTGAACAGAAATAGCAGCTGCACTGAACTCCACCTACACTTTTTTTGTTCTGACACAGCATCCTGCAGCAATACCCCTGACCTTATTAACCCCCCGCAGATATTACACAGACATTTTGGTATATGAGAGAGTAGAAATACTAGCTATTGCTCTTTTTAAAAGACTTGGCGCCCAACCTTTATAAATGGCAGAGATCTTCATTTGCAATAAAACGGGTCAAGTGAAACCCAGTTAACCTCAGGTACTGTGGAAACACCTAATCTGTTCAGCCTGAGCTGCTGGATCAACTTTTGTAACCCCCCCACAGCTCAGTGCGTCAAGCGCCACTCTTTTTGGTACATTTACTCCATGAGCCCCCAGTACATCAAGATCAATGGTGTAGGTACAGGTTAGGACCGCGGCTCCACCCTGGGACTTATTCTGAGCATTAAAATTTAAATAGAAGTCACTATCAAAGCTCAAGCTCTCTCTCACATTGAGATAGGTTTCTGCATCAGATGAACGTAAGGATTTACACTAAGAGCGTTTAAGGTCACCCACCCATTGTCATCAACTTGGAGGAACATGGTATCCCTGCACCGCTGTACATCCACTATGTCTTCCTAATGCCAAATGACCTTTAGTCCCCCCTCAGATTTCCCTGCTGGCTGTGAGGGCCCTTTTCCAAAGATATACTGTGGAAATAAGGGCAGGGCTCGCAGGCAGTGGGGCAAAATGCAGCAGACAGACGAATGAGGAGGACCTTGTAGATTGTATAGACAGACCAGACATGTAAACAGGTAAACAGGAAATGGTAAGAAGTCATGCAGAGGACATGTCAGAGATGTTTTAGCTGACAGATTTATCCACAATGACTTCTAGTGAGTTTTCCGGGCTAAGTAAGCTTAAATTTCTCGATCAGCAACATGACAAGCGATCAAGGGAAGAGACCTCAAAGGTCAGAGCAGCAACATGAATATAGATTTAATAAATATTCCCATTTCCCTCAAAGTGCTGCATGCTAAAATAATGGAGTGAAGAAAAGTTAAAGTGAAGTAATATGACAGAGAGTTTTTCTTGGATGCACAAAGGCGCGCTAATATAATATAGTGTTATTCACATTTCCATATCAATAAACCTGGGCTAATGTGTACGATGGATGCAGTGGATTCAAACTAGACAGACTGAAATACCTCAGGGCAAAAAACATAAACCGATAGGTAGACAGGATTAAAGAAAGGCAAGTATAAAGACATGAAGACAAGCAGAGGAAACAAACAACAGAATGAACAGTGCCCAGAAGAGGAGATAGATGGGATAGACTGACAAACTTAAAGACAGAGTGATAAGACTCTGAGGAAAACACACATGCATAGAGACAGACAGCAGACAGGCTGGTCTTTTCATGGCTCATTCTGCAAGAGATCAGGGGAGGGAAACGGCCTCTCAGCAGATGGAATATTTATCATGTCTGGCTCTGGATTCGCTACCCAGTCACAGCTGAGAAGCAGTGAGACGGCTGGGACAGATCTGGGCTGCACAACACACACTGAGCGGATTGGGACATGCCTCGACTTGGGCTTCCTGTGCCCATGATGGTGATGAAGGCCTTGTCACCAACCTGTCACTCGCCAGCCGTATACAGCTCAGCCAGGCCCTCAGCCAGAGACTGCACAAAATGGCCCACTAATGAATACAAGAGAGCGCTTAGCGGTTTACTAGCTGCCAGGTACAAGTTGCAGGCAGAGCTAGTTGAGTTTCTGTTTTTTTTTTTTTTTTAAACACACACATCCAGGAACCTGTGGGCATTGCTACAAGTCTCTCTTGCTTCCTGTCATCTAGTTTTAGTGTAGTCTGTTGACAGCTGAAGTAGGAAAAATGTCAGCACTGACGTGCGTGATATCAAGACAACAAAAATGACCCACTAAAGTAAACAAATGCAAAGCAAAACAACTCACTAATGGCATGTCAAAAGTAAGTGACAAAGCTACTAAATGTGGAAGTTTGCTTACAAGTAGATGCCATTTAAGCTGCTGTCATTCTCTTGAGGTTTTCCACAAAAAGGGTTGTGCCATTTAGAACTTCATGCAAACTTTTAACAGTACACAAACTTCCCTGCTGTGATTCGAAGTCACATTGTGTAGCCTGACAATGATGGAGGTTTTATAACCTCAAGGCCAACCCACGCTTACACCGCTCACTAAAGCTTGAGTGATGCATTGTTAGTCATCTGTCTTGTGGAGAAGATGAGACTCCATTGTAAACAATGTGTCTGTCCATGGTGACTCCGAGGGACGTGTGTTACAGTATATGCAGCTTAATAATACTTGTAGTCAATTAATTTTCTTTTGTCCTTACTGCCATCCCTGTGATCACACAATATCCCCGCCCTCTTTATGCAAAAAATCTGTAAGTTTTTTTTTTATTAGAATGTACTTTATGAGTTTGTAAACTAGTCATAAATATTGCTCTAGACCTGTGTTCCACTATGAGCATATAAAGCAGCGATGGTGGGATAAAAACACAACACTTTAGCTTTACAAAATAATAAGACTAATTATTGTAAACTTGCTGCTACTGTAGCTGCATTTTAAAAAGTGCAAAAGAGGACAAAGACGTGGCTCTGCAGAGCTCCTCTGGTGAGACATTCCAAAGCAATGGGTCCCAATAATAAAGGGTAGCTACTGTTTTTTTCAACCAGAGTTTTGGAATCACATGATATTAAACATTTATTGATATATTCACGGGCCAGCTTTTGGGTTATACTGTATGGACCTATTTAGGAAGTTAGTGAGGAGTCTGGCAGCTGATTTAACTTAAGCCTGAAAAGGTTGTGTTTGCTCAAGCCTGAGCAGAGTGAGTAGCTGCAGTCTAATTGGGATGTGATGAATGAATGGTAACTCCCAGGTGCTCTGAAACAGGAGTACACTATCATTGTAGGCTGTTTTCAATTGCTTCAGGAGCTAAACCTCTTTTAGTCATGCCTTGCCATGCCCAGCAGTTTGATTCACAGCCAAAATCCATGAAAAACAAACAAGCAGAGCAGCCTCACAGATCTGCCAGGATGTCTATATACAGTTAGTCTTGTCCTGGTAATAGCCCCGTTGGTGACACTACTGTGTTTTTATTATGAAACTGTCACCTGTTAAAAGGGTTTTTATTAAGCTTTTACGCTGCTAAGAAACATGCAGAGTAAAAAATGTAACCGCTGTTGAGTTTCCTCACTTTACTATGAGATTTATTTGTAAATAACAGCAGGAGATGTCCACAGTTTTAGCTGTTATAACTGGAACCTTTGTAAAAGCGGTTGAGCTGGTTTACTGCAATCAAATAGTTTATGTGAAAAGAGAATACACTATATTGCCAAAAGTATTCCCTCGTCAGCCTTCACACGCATATGAACTTGAGTCCCATCCCATTCTGAATCCGTAGGGTTTAATATACCCTTTGCAGGTATAACAGCTTCAACTCTTCTGGGAAGGCTTTCCACAGGTTTAGGAGTGTTTATGGGAATTGTTGACCATTCTTCTAGAAATGCATTTGTGAGGTCAGACACTGATGTTGGACGAGAAGGCCTGGCTCACAGTCTCCGCTCTAATTCATCCCAAAAGTGCTTTGTGCACTGGTGCTCAGTCCTGTTGGAACAGGAAGGGGCCATCCCCAAACTGTTCCCACAAAGTTGGGAGCATGAAATTGTCCCAAATATCTTGGTATGCTGAAGCATTAAGAGTTTCTTTCACTGGAACTAAGAGGCTGAGCCCCTGAAATACACCCCCTCCACCAAACTTTACACTCAGCACAATGCAGTCAGACAAGTACCGTTCTCCTGGCAACCACCAAATCCAGACTTGTTCATTGGATTACCAGGGCAGAGAAGAATGATTCATCACTCCAGAGAACACATCTCCACTGCTCTAGAGTCCAGTCACAGCGTGCTTTACACCACTGCATCTGACGCTTTGCATTGTGCCTGGTGATGTAAGGCTTGGATGCAGCTGTTCAGTCATGGAAACCCATTCCATGAAGCTCTCTACTCACTGTTCTTGAGCTGATCTGAAGACCACATGAAGTTTGGAGGTCTGTAGTGATTGACTTTGCAGAAAGTTGGTGACCTCTGTGCACTATGCACCTCAGCATCCACTGACCCCACTCTGTGATTTTACATGGCCTAACATATTATGACTGAGTTGCTATCATTCCCAATCACTTCCACTAACCAGCACTAATACCATTAACAGCTGACTGTTGAATATTTAGGAGTGAGAAAGTTTCATGACTGGACTTGTTGCACAGGTATCATCCTATCACGGTGCCATGCTGGAATTCACTGAGCTCCTGAGAGCGACAAATTCTTTCACTGATGTTTGTAGAAGCAGTCTGCATGCCTAGGTGCTTGGTTTATACACCTGTGGCCATAAAAGTGACTGGAACACCTGAATACAATGATTTGAATAAGTGAATGTATATCTTTGGCAAGGTAGTGAATATAGAAAATTGTATATTTCATATACCTGGTATCTGGTCACCCATCATTCAGCTGATTGATTGCTTACTGTAATCTAAATGCTTTGATTTACTAATATCCTGGTGTCAGTATGAGCAGTGCTTTTTAGACACAATAGGTTCATTGAGATATTCGGTCATTTAGTTTGACTTGAAATAATAAAACTGAAAAACTAAAACATGATGAAACATGATGTAATATTTCTCACAAGAACAAAGAATCTCCATTTTGACAGTTTCAAAATGTAATGTTATGATCTTTTACCTTTGTTAAACAGGGAAATGAAATGTTCAAAAAGCTGCACTGCAGAGCCGAATCAACTCTCTTTCAAAGCATCAGTGCCTCTCAACAGGTTTCAAAGCCGGAAAACAGCACTTGTGGAGATAAGTTCCGTGCCACGTTAGGACTTAAGGATAAAGCAGCAGTGCTGTTGAGAGACATTTCTCATGTAATGATTTCTTCCCCTAGAATCCAATTTAAACAAAGGAATTTAGTGATCCATTTCCTGGAGTTAAGATAAGAAGAACAGTTTAACATGGTGGCTAACGGCTCTTGCAACTTGAGCTCATTTGCAACCAGACAGCATCTCCTGTTCCTCCTCTCCCTCCGTACTCACTATCTCCTCCTCCTCTTTCCTCCTTACCCCTTTTCTTCTCTTTCCTCCAGGGCTGTAGGCTGGCAGAGGCTGCACTGGTCAGCCAAATCAGTCCAATTAGAGAGGCTCATTTGGGGCTGTTGGAGGGGCTCAGGTGCTCTACAGGGGTGGTAAATCTCTATTAAAACCAGAGCCCACTGTACTCTTCATTTTAATATCTACCATTCCCAGCTTCCAGTGCTATCAAGGTGGTCAAAACCAGGCCTCCTCTTTTTGCTTCTGTTCACTCTCCTTCCACTATTTCCTGCATAAATAGGGCATCTCCGTGCCAGCAGTCTACCTCTATCCAGAGGCAAGGAGCACTGGTTAGCGGACTAAGTCTGGGCCAGCCTGCTTTATGTGGATTATCCATCATCCTGTCACTGCTTTTAATTCAACGCCGTGCAGACACCTTTAAGGGGACTTGACCTGAATAAGTTGTTGTTTGTATTTTGATGTAAAGGTCATTCCATTTACTAATGATGCATTGAGGGACTGTGATTGGTGCTAGCCTTGTTGTCCAGGGGTTCAGAGGGCAGGTGTGCTTTGGCAGTGCGCCCTGTATCAGACAGCTGGGTTCAGCCAAATAGAGGTATAACACAGCAGCAACCTGGTGCACCAAAAACACGTGTATCTGTCTGTTGGAAAAGTAACAAACACAGGAATCTGAAACTGTGATTCCCCACAGTATTTCAACACTTTAAAATCAATACTATAATCGAAACAGAAGAGCATCCAGGAGTCAAAAGAAAAGTAAAAAAAAAAAAAAATGCAATACAGTACTGTGTGTGTGTGTGTGTGTGTG
>JASGAU010383719.1:0-10060 GCA_030220045.1 Australoheros facetus
CTAGGCAGTGGTTCCCAACTGTGGAGATAATGAACCTTTAAAACCCATTTTATCAGGTTTAATAAAGTAAAACGAGTGTTGAGCTTCAGCATCAGAATTTATTGTCATGAACATTTTAATAAACAGAGAACAGTGCAACTTATTTTAAAAAAGAGAAAATATGACAAGTATATAACCTGAAGCTCATAAATACACACACACACACAAAAACAGTTAATTTATGCTTTCAGAAAATGACAAAGATGGATTTGAACAAGAACAATGTATAGATTTTAAAGAAATCAATATTTTCATTGTGAAGCTCAGGATCAGTTAAATGGCTTTAAAAAGGGAAACTTCAAACCACTGTTGCCTTAGAGGTGTCGAGCATCCCTCAGTGCTGTCAAATATTGTGACCTGTTAGTTTCACAAACAAAGCTGTTTTTGTAAAAACATTTTCAGTTATGAATGGATTTTCAATTTAACATTAAAGTTGTACTATTTATTGAAGAAAAAAAAAAAAGGCCGTAAATAAAAGTATTCTGTGAGGCTCAGACTGCTCCTGTGTGATCCATTTCCTTAGCTCAGTGACGAGGTGGCTGAAAAAGCGCGTTCTTGTTCAAGTACTTGGAAGAACCACTTTACAGTCCTCATCAGTCTCCACCCCAACTTCTTCCTGTGAGGAGGCAGAACACCACAGCTAGTGGCAGGAACTTTATTTTCAATTTTTTTTAAATAGATGTCGTGAGCTTCTTAAACTCACCAGGAACTCCTTTTTGCTCTTTGGATAGCCCTCGAGGATCGCACTTATCATGTCTGAAGCCTAACACAAATAAAGCATTTTAAGAACATATTCATATGCAGCTTTCAGCACTAGGGCCTAATGAATGAGTCCATACTGCATTTTCTCCCAAGCATGGTACCTATTTAATATGATACATAGGAGGGATGAATATAAAATGTATTTGAAAACAATCATTACCAGCCTCTTCCTCTTTTTCCACTCTTTAACGTAGAGATCTCGCTCTTTATAAACCTGTAAATTAAAAGAATAAAATTGAGAAGAACTCGGTACACAAGTGCTTGCGGTAACAAGAAAACACAAACACATAATACATTTTATTCTATTAAAACATTCAAGATCACCTCATGCAAAAGACTTAAGAAAACAATATAACAACCCAAGAAAATATCAAGTCAATAAAACGAGTTTACAATATCTAAAATCATTCAAAAGCATTCATGACAGGTGGACGTCAATCAGAGCGAGTATGTCAGTTTAAAGAGGTGTGATCTGAAAGTGGACAGAAAGGCAATGTTATGGATGTCTGGTGGGAATTTCAGAGGTGAGAAGCAGAGGAACAGAACAGAATGCCTTTATTTGTCATTAGATGGGCTGCATAATGAGATTAGAAAGTCACTCCAATTTCAGTGCCAAACTGTTCAAAAGTGAAAAGAAAAGAAAAAAAAAAACACGCACAGTTCTGAATCTACATCTAAATATATCAAATAAAGTAGAATATATAAAATAAATATATACCTATAAACATAAGGCACAGTGGGTAATTATAGCACATTAGTGAATGAATATTACACAGTATAGGAATGTTAGATATTGCACCATACATGAGAAGAGGATATTGCCCAGTATGAGTAATAAATAAATATTGCACAGGTTATGGGTATTGTACAGTATTGAGTGCTGCACAGTTAGAATGGGAACTGAAGACTGGCGAATGGCTGTGATGACGTATGATAGCTTTTTTTTCTTAAGTGAAATTGTCTCCTAAAAATGGTTATCTTTATGTAATGTTAAAATTTGTTGCATGATCTGAAACATGTAACTGTGACAACTATGCAAAAACACAAGAAATCAAGAAGGGGGCAAATACTTTTTCACAGTGATGTAAATAGGAGAGGCCCCAGGACAGATCCTGAGGGAGCACTGGTCGATTCCTCACCTTGTCTTTCTCTTCTGGCGTGATGTGATTTGAGGCCGACTTTATCTTTTCTAGGCGGGCTCTGTACCCAGAGCACTCTGCTTTTAGGTCCCGGATCTCTGACACCATTTCCTCTGTTGTCAGGGAGCTGTTGAGCTCTTTCAGTTCTGTCAACACAGATTTCACACAAGGTTACATAAGATCACCTTTCAAAGATATGGAGCAGAACAAAAACAAGAAGTGTAGAGAAGAGAGAAGTGTGGACAAGTTTCAGTATGATGCAAACCGTTTACTGTATCAAACAGCAACATCTTGTGGCTTAAAAGTTTGCCAGCTCTGAGACAAATTATTCTGAGTCAATTAGCAGCAAATTCTACCTGCATCTAGTTGCCTGCAGCTCTGAGTAAGGGACTGCACCTCTCCACTGAGCTCTGAGATTTGATGGTCCATTGCCTTCAGGTCTGCGTCGTTCACATCTTTGAATTGAGCCTGTTGGAGAGATTGGCTCAGTTATTTCAATTATTTAACAAGAACTTATACAATTATGCGTGCATAATATTCCAGGTGAACAGACCAACCTGATCAGCAAAGTAAATCTTTTGCTTGCCATATGTTTTCTCCTTTATCTTGCCTTCCAGGGCCAGCAGCTCCATGGCTTTGACCACTGCCTGTTGGAGCAAATGTGCAAACAAACACAACAAAAATCCCCCACTTATTTGGAGGCTATAAGCTTACCATAAAGCTTACCACACTGAAGTGTTCAACTCACCGTTTTGCCCAGCCCATGTTGCTTTTGTAAATTACAGAAAACATCCTGAGCACTGTAGGGCCGGTTCTTCTCATTTAGGTAGGCAAGGATGAGGGACGCCCCTGTGAATGACAGCAGGACAATACATCATATGAGGTTTACCTAAATTTAATATACCACTTAATACACAGCTGTTCTTCTCAAGTAGACTTTTATGGTGATGTTAATATTTAATAATGTCCAGTTTTCTTGATGGTGCCCTGGCCATTATTATCATATTATTTTAGTACAAGTTTCTTCCGGGTTTCCCCAAGACAGCTTCCTCCATGGGCAACAAAGGTATATTGTGTTACATTTATTACATAACATATATGATGTTTTAAAGATTCGCCTCCTTAAAACGAGTATATAATTTCGAAAAGTGCAGGAAACAAAAACACGTAGCTCAGCTCAATTAGAGCTAGCTGATAGCCGTTTAGCTGAACTTTTCTTTTTATCGGTCTTCTAACAATCGTTGTTCGCTCAACGCAGGCGACTGATAAGCCATCTAGGTTGTTACAGCCCCCCAAAATTAACATAACTGTTAACCTACCGTTATCTTTTTTACTCATTTCCAGCTAGTCCACAGCTTTCCAGGTCGAGTTTCGCGCAAAACGCACGTCACGGAAAAGATCGTACTTATTAAGGATGCGTCACACCAGAACAAAATCCCTCTTCCTTCTTCGCGTTTGATTCTGTCTCTAAAGGTTTTACGTATAACACGTTGAAAGTATCTCGACCAATGTTTATCTGTCTTAAATTGATGATTGATTGAATTCGTTGTTTATTAGAGCTTTGGCTGCTCTTTTATCTTGCGTGGTTAGCGATATCCTGAAACAAGAGCAGAGTGAGAGCTCTGTTATTTTGCCTCTCTCAGAAGCAGTCAATTCAAGGTCCGAAACACAATCGTGATATACTCATCGGCCACTTCATTAGGTACACACACCTCAACGCAAATATCTAATCAGCTAATCACAGCACAAGAGAAAATATCCCGTGAGTTCTCTGGGTGAAAATGCTTTGTTGATGTAAGGTTGAGGTAAATTAAATTTCCTAACTAGGCTTCGAAGTGCTCAGCTATGATGATCCATCTAAAACTGAACAAAATATAATTGTCAAATTGTGCTGTGACTGGTTTTCCACTTGTTTCAGAGCTTGTCTTTAATCAAAATGATGGAAATCTGAATTGTCTTGAGCACCTTTAATAAACACAAAGACAGACTTAATTGCAAACATTTTATTCAATATGATTTGCACATCAAAACATATCAAAACCAGTTACAGAGAAGAAAATACACTACTATGCACATTACATACTCAACAGCCTACGAATCACACTGAGGACCTTTCATGGAACAGCCTGGAGAACAATCTTGTTAACTGAGATGGTAAAAACCAAGGTCCAACTAACTTTTGATATTTTATTTTCAGCAATTTTCACACAGCAACCAGCATTTTACTTTTTCATATTTGCATTTCAGTAAATCTCAGCTGTGGCTCGTGAAAGTTTCAAGTGGCATTTCCACTCTAAAATGCTATACACACGGTTTGTCCATGTAGAGGAAATCAGGCTGACCAGCAGAAAAGCCACTATAAAATAACACTTTAAAAAAATGATATGAGGATAACTTTCTATCCGAATGTGATGTAAACATGGTCACCTATTAAGACTGTAAAAGAGCCTTGAGAATATATAATTTTTCTCTTAAAAAAAGGTCAGCTTGAAGGTCAACCAGATAAAATACAAGAATGGTAAAACATAAAGAGACTATTTTAAATATTACTTTTCACAACAACAAAAAAAAAAGGAAACACACAAAAAGCTGAGGGCTCATTTCAGGTATTAAACATGAACACAAGAGCATTGAGCCGTATTAAAGGGCAAGAAAACAAAAAAAAATTATCTGAAATTATTCGCATGTGAATAAAGAAGCATCTTCTGCCGTGAGGCTCAGGTTCATTAACGACCAGGGCTCCTCTGTGAAAAACAAGATCAACTTTGAATGTCTTCATATGTTAAGTCAGCAGAAAAGAAAAGTAGGAAAAAAAGCAAAACTTTATCTGGACAATCACTGTCTAAATACACAACGGCTGTCAAGTGTTTCAATCATGTAAATGAATCTCTGCAAATCTGCAGCATCAAATCCGTCGTCCTTCCTCAGATCATGTCTGCACATTAAGGACAGCAGAGTATCAACAGCAACATGAGCTGCTGCTGCTTCTTGATGGGCTCATGCATTTAATTACTGCAATACCTAAATAAGCTTTAATATAAAAGTCTGCTGCACAATGTCAATACCAAACAAACATGGCTTAGCTCAACCAACAGGAATGTCACATTTGGTCCTGTGTTAAATAGCCCTGTATGTCTAGACCTCTATGTAGAAAAGATTTGATTTTCATTTAAAGTAACCAACAAGTACCCTTGTAACTCAGGGGTGTGCAAAGTTACAAGACTGCAAAAAGGCTCAATAATGCTGGTTTAATGTGTGAATGTGTTATTTCTGTTGCTGTGTTACCTATTGCTCAGCCTACGAAGTAAAAGGTTTCTGGATGATCAGGTTTTCAAAGTACAGCGAAGAGAGTTTGAAAAGATTAAAAAATATGAAGTACTTCACAGTGATAAACTGATGCTATCAGGAGCAGGGCTGCTGGAACCTAAAATCATCTCTCACATGCATACACACTTCATCAACATGTATTCAAGCTGTGGACACAGACACACTCTCAGCAGCGCACACACACACACACCTTACTGTGGTTTACCAAGCAGGGTAGACAAGAAGTTAGGCCCCTGGTTCTCTCCCCGTCTAGTGCCCCCACCTTCACCGAGGGGATCCAGCTGGTTTAGTTCAGACTGATCAAGCATTTCAAAATCCTCTCCATCCAAGTCCGTGTCCAGCTCAGAACTGGACTGCTTGCGATAGCTTCGGTGGGCCCCAGCCCTGGGGGGACCTTCTCTGCGCTGGGTAGCAGGAGGACGAGGTTGAATCGCCCCAGCCAGCGCCGCCTGGATCATGTTGCTGGCAATGACTCCAGCCAAGTCTCCAGTGATATTAGAGGCAATTGGCAGGCCGCTGAGAGAAAGTTCCGCATCCAGATCCTCCTGGTCCGAGTCCAGATGACCATCCACATCCAGCACTGAAGCCCGGTGACTAGCTAGCCCAGAAGGACCCAGGCTAGGTAGCCCAATGCTCGTGTCATCGTCATCATCCATCAAAGTGGCATCAGGGTTTATAGAGGGGAAGTCTGGGAGGTCTTGGGCAAAGGATTCTTCAGCATCGCTATGCCTGTCAAAATCTGACCAGATTACAGACAGGGAGAAAGTCAGAAGCGTGACCTGACCACGAAACAAAGGTAAGAAATCTGTAATCGCTGCATGCTTACCCTCAGAGCCTTCTGTCAGTGGGGTCTGGCCACGTGATAGGTTAAATGTTCCATTGTCAGTATAAGAAACCTCAGCATCAGAATGCTCAGAGTCAGTAAATGCAAGCTCCTTCGCAACATCAGCATCATCAAACTAAGAGAGAGAAAATGAAACGGTTTAAATTGTGCTGAGGTGCATCTTTTTAGATTCCAGTCAAACTGGTAACTGACTGATTCTACCATAAAGAAATATTTTTAGTTTGACTCTTTGCTTGTTTTCTCACCCTTATACATTCTGCAGGCTTCACCACAAACACACAGTAAGACAAAATTCAACAGGAAGGTCACATATTGTGCTGAACCTCAACAGGAAATGGTGCCGACATGCTGCTGTAGCTAACAGTGTGCTGAAAAAGCAGCAGGTACAGTGACTGTTTCCTCTGTACTTTCATTTTATACCTTTCTCACCCACACTGCTGTGTAAGCACAGCTCATGATCTCTTAAAAGTAAAAAGAAAATGGACAGACTAGAAATGTGTTCGAGTAGCTTTAACATTATACATTATGCACACTTGTTAAGTAAAAGCTAACTTCTGGTTTAGGAAGCTTTGGGTGCAGCATGTTGTCATAATTACTAGACCACAATATGAAGAAAACCTTTAAGTTACTGACAAGGAAAAAAAAAAAAAAAGGCATCTGAAGACAAATTTCAGGTATGAAATTGTTTCTGATATGTAAACGCGACAACATGTCAGGTGTCTCTGACGATCAACAATAGGAAAGTAGGTGCAGTAAGATGACAGTTTGATGAAAGCATTAAAAGGCTTTAGAAGTCAAACAATCTTACTGTTGGGCAGAAAGCAGCCAACTCCTCCTCACTGTCGCTGGCTTCACCTGAGGCTGCACCATGTATAGGTCTGCGCAGGACTGCAGAGTGGAGTGATCAAGGCAATAAATAATTAAGTTATTTTAACTGTAAAGTTTACGGCGCATGTGGGACAGCTGGTTTTAGAGATACTAAAACAGTCTGTGTCATGTCAATTTCAGCTCGATTTTAAAATCAGAGCTGATTATCTGATTATTCAGTGTAAACAGAAATATGGGAAAAGATGCTTTTTTATATCATCGTTTCTACTCTGACTTTTGTACTTTTTTGTCTTAAAGGTTTAATCACAGAAGAAAAACTGCCTGCAAAGTCCAACTGATTTGCTAGCTGCCAGGTCAAGTAAAAATATATAAATGAATAAAACAAAACATAATTGAATTTACAACTTACACTGATTATCAATGGGCTTTGACATCATGTACCCACGAACGCTGAAGTCCAGCCGCTGCAGGACTGGTTCCAGCTTCACACCAACATGCTGAAAAACCCTGTGATAGGCTGCCAGAGGAGCCAGGAGAGTAGCTAACACTAGAGGAAGGACAGAGAGAGTACTACTTAATATAGAGAAGGAGGACAATTTGCATGCTATTGGAGAATTATATTTCACTACAAACAGACAGCCACATACCTGCTAGCTTTATTAGTAATAAAGACAAACTGAGGCACAGGGAGTAGAGTTAAAATGTAGAGTACAAGCTGCTGTGGATTGTTTCAAACGTCAGAGCAGAGGGCTCGACAGGTTCTTCTTGCCCAGCTCTACAGCCTACACTGGCTGAAGGTTATGAGATTAGCTTGGTCTCTGTCTGACCTCCTTCGTTTTCTTGCCTGGCTCCCTTCCCTCTTTCACTCCTGCCTCGTCTGGCTCATCCACATTTTAATCACCTCACAGACCAGGCCCTGGTACTGAGGCCCCACAGATCTGGTTTCACCACACATGCATTTTTAATTAGACTAGTCAGGCTGCTTTTCCCTACCAACATAATCCTGTGTAGAGGCATAGATTTGTAATTAGGACTGGTTAGACTACTCACACGCAGAGTAGGAGAGCACCAATCCAGGAATGTAGCGTCCGATGACAGCCAAACAGGTGAACACTCCACAGGTCAGGATGCAAAACTGAAGAACAGGGGAAAAAAACAAAACACACACACACAAAACAGTCAGCACCACCATAAAGTTGCCTATCCACAGCATATGCTACAGTCACACTAGGGAAAACAGTGGTTGGAGACCGCAGCACGACCAAAAGTATTGCAACCGTGTGCCATTTTGCTGCTTTTAAAATAGTTGCTTTGAAGACAGATGAGGTCTGCGACAACTCGTAGTCAGTTGTTTTATTTAAAGCAACTTTAGTGATCATGTCAATGATAAAAAAAGCAATAAGAGGGAGTCGGTATGGGATCAGTTTGGCAATTACATGTAATCTGTATGTGATATGGCAAAAATTGCAAATCTGTTGCCATCTACTTACATTTAGAGTCCAGCCAGAACCTCGAATTAAACCTGAAATTCTTCCACCAATAGTCACATAGTTGCCACTTGTAGATTTAACTGTGATTCAACTGCAAAATGACAGAGGCTCAGCAACTTTGCTTTGCTCACCACAGATTGCCAACACATTGCTGTCAGTTGGAGTCAATCTGTCTGCATTTATAAATTAGACAGCAATTATTTGCAAACATTTGCCAATGTGTCTGAGAGTGACTCAAGTCAGTATGACTCGGATTGTGATAGTTCAGAGAAAGGCAACCTGTGGAATTACCTTGTGACTGAAAATTGTCACCCAGAGGTCAAGGGTTGCTCAATGGTCAACGAATGTGAAAAAATTAAATGCAGTCACTGGTCAACTGCCAAATTTTTCCAAGTCCCACTGCGGTTTTGTCATATTTTTACTCTAGTGTGACTGAGCCATTAATGAACCAGTGAAGAAAAAGGGTAGAAAAACATCACAGGTCACTCAAACAGATCTTTCCATTACTTAAAGCCACAGAACAGATGTTATGATACAAAAATATGTTAGTGTGTTATTGTGTGTAGTCCTCACTGTGCCAGGATTTTGTCGCTTGTACTGCACAATACTGGATTTGAGAACCACTCCACTGACCCAGGCCTCAGCAACATGGTGGCACACTTCGGGCACACTGAGGATGCCAGGATGCACCAGACCCCAGCTAGACAAAGACACGATATTTTAAGCTTCACCTCCTTATTGTAGGACTAAAGCTGGGCAATTAGTCAACAAAAACTGTGGCTACAAACCTCTCATTTTCTGATTCATCCAGCCTTCTAACTGTGGAGGGAGAGGACATTCGTCACTGAGAGACATTAACATTATGTACACGTTATTTGCTTGACTTTCATCTACAGTGTCCTCAGGATTTTGAAAACTGTGTAAGATTAACTGTTCCATGAATAACACGGATCACTTGCAAAGTCCAGAGTGCAAGACTGCTGATGGATGATATATTTATTCTGGTAACAGAAGTACATTTGCGACACCCACAGTCCACTAGGGACTGATTCAGGTGCAATTCATACGATATATGACATTCCAAGAGTGGTAAAAATGAAAATAAAGAACATGTTGCAGTCTCTTAAGTATACAAAGCCCCCACTCAGACAAAATTTTGCACCTCTAATCTCTGGCCAGATCTTATTTCTCCAGGTATCAACACAGACGAGCACAGCCAGGCCAGAAGCCAGCAAGAACAGCAGGCGCAGTGAGGTCAAAGCGAAGAACCTGGCAGGGAGTGAACCACAGAAAACACATGAACAGACAGTGCATCCATTTCCTGTTTTCCCAGGCAGAAACAATCAGTTATATAATTAAAAAGTTAGTGCAGAATTAATTAAACTGCATAATGCCTCAAGTGAATTCCATTTCATCTCGTCAAAAATAAAGAGGAAGTTACTCCACCCTCTGATGTGTCTTACGCCCATTTAATTTAAGAAGGTTGGCAATAACTTAGAGCATCTGATTCTTTAAAACTGGTGGCACTGCTGTAATATTAATAAAGTTTAAATAATTCGAGTATGTGATATTAATCACACACAACAACATCTTCAGGCTGTAAACTCTGGCATATATATATATATATATAT
>JASGAU010383724.1:0-14672 GCA_030220045.1 Australoheros facetus
AAAGACTGGACACATTTTAACCTTATACCTCCAAACATGTCAAACGAGACACAGCATACTTCAAAAGTGCCGGCGTTTGCGGACTTCCGGTCACAAATACCATAATACCACTACATGACTGTGAAGTTTAATTTCTGAGCTTTCACGATCTGTTTGAATTTTTTCGATAGCACGAATGGTCGTGTAGTTACGGTGAAAAGCCAGCTGATCAAGTTCCTTTGACCAGCTGACTGCGGTGAGACGCTATGTCTTAATCAGCTGTTTGCGGCTAGTAAGGTCAGGAAACCCACGATTCAGCAGCGATCGCTTGGCGTTAAAGGATTATTCTAATAGACAGAGTGTAGACTGCAAATTTAAAATTTAATATCGAGTAGGCTGCACAAACAACCTACATAGGTATACAGTATACGAATTGTTCATCCCTCAGTGTAATTAGAAGGACAAAACAGGACAGGTCATCAGGCAGGAGAAACAGGATCAACTCCTCAAAGGCCCTTGTTTTTTCTGATTTCCAATCTTTTGTTTTATAATTTGTATTTGGAGCACTTTATTATATGTTGAGTATATAAAGAAATGTTTGATATAGGACTAATGTATGTTTTTACATTAGTAATTCATTTTACACCCTTTTTAAAAAAAAAATTAAAATCTAAGGAGCCATTTGGGAGCCGAAAGAGCCGGCTCTTCTTTGGGAGCCAAGCCTAAAGAGCCGGCTCTCTGAAAAGAGCCGGAATTCCCATTACTATTGAGCAGTGCTTTTACCTATATCTAATCACTTTTGTTCACACTCCGATGGATGCATAGAGGGCACCTTCCAAGTATACTTCAACACATGGACAGCTGGATCTACTGACCTTCCAATTGGATGACCCAGTCTAGCACCTCAGCTGCTCCAGACTTTGACAGTCGTACACCTGCCTCATTGAGAGTGTTCTTGACTTAGATGGATTGAAGATGTTTTTTCTTAATCAAGGAAATAATTCTGTCATCATACACTTCAGTTGTCTTCTGGCCTTTTTCTGAGCTAGTCAGTGCATTCATTCTTCTTAAGAATGCATCATATTGTTGATGTGGCCCTCCTAAAGTTTTTGCTATCTCTGACAGGTCTATTTAGTTTTTTCAGTTGTATCAACATCTCTTTGGACCTCACATTAAGAGTTACAGTGAAAAGTTACCAAATACAAGTTCAGTATTAGGAATTCATTTGCCATGAAAACATGACGGGACTTGGCCATTAAAACTATTTCTCAGTCATATTTCATTTAATTTTGAGCTTCTGAAAATGTGGGACTGTGCCAACACTTGGCTGTTGTGGATTTGTAATGGGAGGTAAGGGGAAGGGGTGGAGGGCTGGGGGGTCAAAGTGTTGTTATAGGAAAGTCAGTGAACAAGTATGCGAAGTTTGATGGGTCTAGCTTAAACAGTAGGCATCTATTTTGGGAATATGAACAGCCCAGGTCACATAGTTCTCAAGTTATTGTGTTCACAAGATTTTCAGAAAACTTGACCTTTGACCTTTACCTTCAGGTCAAGGTTGTCAAGATTTGAACAGAGGTTTTTTTAGTAGATGCATCTATAGTGGGAATTTGAACAATTTAGGTCACATTGTTCTCAAGTTATGGCCAATGTTAAAGTTTCTGTGGACCAGACGGTGACATGGCTGACACCACCAAAGCTAACGCCAAAGCTATGACAATAGTGCGACTTTTTCCTTCAAAAAAGCCAATGTCTGTAATTCCTAAACATTTAGCGCAATACTTTTGTTAAACCCTTTGATTAAAAGCTGAATGTCTGCACTTCAGTCACATCTTGATTATTTCGTTTAAAATCCACTGTGGTGGTGTGCAGAGGCAAAATTGTTTCATTGTCCAAAAACATACGGACCTAAGTGCAAATCAAATTCTGTACAAATCCTTTCAGTCAAATTTACATCTGAATCCAAGATAGCTGAGACAAAAACAGCGCCAAAGTTTCTTTCCACCTTCATGAGGTCAGCCTGATCCTGGGAATATTTTTAAAATGGCCAATTTATAAAGATTAGGATGCTTCTCTTTGTTAGGATTGCATCAGTTACAGCCACAAAATAATTTGTCCCTCTATCTGGGGACTACGTTTGTTTATGGAAAGTATTTACGCGACCCTCTCAGCACTAAGTCAATAAATTGAATTCTTAGCAAAGTTTAGATGGCATCTTTGCATTACAAACAAGGAGCAGGCCAACGACACATACTTGTTGTGACATAATAATGACATACTTTATATTCTGGCTGGATGCCGCTCTCTGTTGTCACCGTCCACGTAGCCTATTACCTTTTCTATTACTCAGTTGATTGATTCTCAAACTCTGTGTCTAAACAGGAAAATATGAACTTTACATAAGCCGTGGAGGGGAATTAATTAAATCCCAATCATTTTCACAGTCACAGTGGCTGCTCTCTAAAGCAGTTTGACTGACAAGACTTATTTTGGGTTTATAAATCTTCTGTACCACAGTGCACACGGGAGATGGAGGGTGAATTTGATGTGAAGTGTTTTTTATTTATTTATTTTTTATAGGAATGTTTCCTGCATTCATTCACATTCACAGATATGGGACAAGAAATTTAAACAGAACAATAAACTTGTGAAATTGAATTCTGTATTACCTAGACAATTTTTTTTTTTTATCAAGGCCAGATACGCCCAGAGAGCAGGACACAGTGAAAGACACTCAGAGAGAAAGCAACAGAGTGAGAGAGAAAGGATGCAGGATTCATGTTTTGGCACAAAGAAAAGAGGTGAAATTATAGGGACAGACAGCAACTATTATCTATTCTTCACTATTTGTTGACGCGAGCTGCACAAAAACAGAAGATATTTGGAATAAGAAAGGGAAATTTGTGAAATTATGCTTGTGCAGCTGGGAAGGCGGGCATTACATTTCATCTGTGCTTTAGTGGCACATTCAGTCACAGAGCATTTTATCATTTGACAGTGTTGGGAGGAATAATTAGAAGCATGGAGCATGTCGAGCCCAGAACCCCCACTGGCCAAGAACAAATGGCAGAGAGCACGTCAGTGGCTGGGTAAGAAAAGGGATTAACTAGTGAATAACAGCATCAGCCATGCTTCAGAAGTAAAACCTAACACCCATCATCACCCATCCATACAAACCTGCCAATTAGCTCTTAAACACATATGAATGGAGAATGGGAAGAAAAAGCTTTAAATCATTGTGTTTTGACTATGTTTGGATAAGGACTTATATTGGATCCAAGTGTGGAAATGCAGCCAGTTTCTTTATCACTGTTGTTGGTTTATGACAGAAGCACCACAAGACAGAAATTACACATCTTATTTCCTAGAGGCAGACAGACAGACAGACAGGCAGGTAGATAAGCAGGCCAAGATGTTACAGCTGTATGTATGTATGAGGGATGGGATGTCTGGTGGGTGAGCATGTCATGAGTTTATTTATTTGAGTTTTATCATTCATGGGCGTGTGACTCTGTGTGTGTGTGTGTGTGTGTGTGTGTGTGTGTGTGACAGTCAGGAAGTGTGCTGGCAGCTTTTCAGGCATGGATGCATGACAATAACTACAGTGACAAGAGGGATCACGCGCATGTGGAGGGGAAATGGAACATGAAGAACAAAACAAACAGGCGGAGGGGTATGTGGGGGGTGAACTGATGGCCCCCGTTTTGCACAGAAGGATAATATGTCAGCCAGCACTGTGTGTCAAAGTGTGCTTTTTGATTGCTTTGCGTGGATGAGAGTGTGTGTGATTGTGTGTGCGTGTGTGTGTAAAAAAAGAAAAAGAAAAACGAAAAAACAGAGCCTGCACGCTTGCATCAAGACTCAAAACAACGTCGCAAAGTGAAAGTGTGTCAGAGGAGGCGCTGCTAGGCCCAATCTCGTGCTCACCTAACCTTCAAATGACATTAGGCATCCCGTCAACATATGATGAGTCACTCCCAACCTGATGTGATTTATTCAATCCTGCAGAGTAGCTTGGATCGTGGGACACAAATCACTCAGATGGAAGCCATGGAGCAGGGACTATATGTGTGTCTTGGTAAATGCGTGTGCCTAAGTGGATTCGTGCATTCCCTGGTTGTTTTGACTGTTTGTGTGCATGCACCAATCAGACTATCATATGCGTGTGCATGACTTGCGTGCGTGCACGCTCCATTACGTGCAAGCCGAAGAAGCTGCATGATGTCGGCTACTCGCAATCCATGAAACAAAGTCGTCTTTTCAAAGAGAGAAGCCGTGAAAGCCCCGTGGAGCTCGTCAGTTTCCCAGCCTTTCCATGAATCGTGTTTTTCTTTTAATCTCTCCACTCACTGTGACCCAAAGGGCCAAGATTTCTATTAGATCTGACAATTAAGGCTCAGGATATTAACAGCTGGTATTAAGTGGACTTAATGGGGAGTGAGGAAAATAAACTGGCGCGGAGAGCTTTATCACGTAAAATAAAAGAAACAATGTTTGATACACTCTGAGTGATGCCCGTGTGCCCCTTTTCCACTTCATCACCTACGTGTCTAATTCACCATCAACTAAAGGGAATTTGTGTTTCTAGATTAAGCAGTACATTATCCAGGACCAGAGCCTCTACAGTCACAGAGCAACATTAATGCAGTGAGTAGCATGTTTCAGAGGCTATTTCGAGGTGGTACCACCTAAATTGTATGGCTTTTAACAAAGAGACAAAGATGAAAATAAGAAAAAAATATCCTCTTTATATCAGGCAACATCCTCTGAAGATCATTAGCTCTAATGAATGGTCAATGAATGTTCACTCTTTCATATTTCTAATCTCCAAATAGAACTTAAGGACAAATGGACTGTTGCCATTTATGAGTAAAACCAATTCACAAACAGCAATATCTGAGAGGGAGGATGGAAACAACTCATACTGCTTTGTTACATTTGAATTGTATATCACATAGCTTGAAACATCAGGCTGCATTCAACAGACTGCAGCACAATAATTCTACTTGATGATGATGGGGGGGGGTATCTGCACCGCTTCTTCCTTCCCTAATTTCTCACCCTAGATTAATAACATCAGCTCAACACAGAATAAACCAAACAAAGTCAAAACAAAGAGTGAAGACAGTCAAATCCTTAAGTAGGCATGACAACCCCCCCCCCCCCTCGTGATGGGTAGCTGTGTGAAGACGTTGATGAGCGTCTTGAGATGATGATTCAGGGAAAACAGATTAGGCAGGGGAGCAGTGTGGCAGGTCGTTAGTCAGGGATGTCAAGACCAGATACAAATGAACTGTCAGCAGAAGAGGAAGACAGAAGCAGGGAATGGTTGGAAAAAATAAAGAGACAAAAGGGACAGAACGGAAAGAAAGGAGCGAAGGAGAGAGCAGACGCCAAATGAATGGAAAATTTAAGAATGATTCCCGTTGAGCAATTTGTAGGGAAATAGTCGGATTTCAAAGCAATAATTTATAACTTCAATAGCATTTATTTCTAGTAATTACATTAAAGATTGTTAAAACATGCATAATTAATCTTGCATGGTCTTCTTTAGAAAGCCATACAATTATCATCAATTGTAATAACAAGAGCAGGCCAAGACTGCATACAGTACCTCCAACAAAGCTCAAAAAATTCCTTCACAGCATGCATTAAACAAAGATATAGCACAAAACGTCAAATTTGCCAGTCTCACTATGGAAAAGAATTAGTTCTTCACGTCACTTCTAAGGTTGGCCAAGAGCCACTATTTTGTGCAGATCCTTCCATAATCGTCTGAGTAATCCTGCTAACAGACAAACCAAAACCCATCACATGACCTCCTTGGTGGAGGTAATGATAGATGTTTGTTAATACCAGTTACACAATGTTTAATTCTGGTAATCTAAATGAGTCCTGCCTCTTTATGAACAGAATCTGCCTCCTGCAGCACGTATCAGTTTGTGAAACAGACAGGGCTGTGGGACATTTGCCCTTCTCTGAAGAGTTTCTAACTTTTGTGAAGGTGCTATAATCCATCCATCCATCCATCCATCCATCCATCCATCCATCCATCCATCCATCCATCCATCCATCCATCCATCCATCCATCCATCCATCCATCCATCCATCCATCCATCCATCCATCCATCCATCCATCCATCCATCCATCCATCTTCTGCCACTCATCCAAGTCTAGGTTGCAGGGGCAGCAGTTTAAGCACAGACCTGCAGACCTCCCTTTTCCCAGTCACTTCCTCCAGCTTTCTGGGGGACAACGAGGCGTTCCCAAGCCAGCTGTGAGATGTAATCTCTCCAATGTCTCTTGGATCTGCCCCTGGGCCTGCTCCCGAAAGTATATGCCTGTAACACCTCACCCAGGAGGTGCATTAAGGAGGCTGGCTGGTGGTAATGGTCAGAGACTCTGTTGGTCCGATTCCTGGTTGCTACAAGGACATGGATTGGAATACACATCTTACAGCAGACTGAAACTTCAGACTCCTTAATTGTATGCAAGATAATTGAGATAATTGTCCCAGCATGTTAGTGTGTATACTGCATAAGGTACACAATAAAACAAAAATACTTAAGAAAAATCCTTCAGGGTAGATAACCACATTTTTTAACACAGTAACAATAATGTGCTTGATTCATATAGTTTATTGTGCAAGCGGATATTTCCACCTGGATCAAGTGGTGAGAGGAGGAAAAGGGGAGGCCAAACTTTTTAAAAAAGGTCCAACTCGATGCCCAGCTCAGAGTCCATTAGCCAGTTAATGTGTTGTGTTATTACAATATGTATATTGTGACCCTCCAAGCTCATTTGCTTGTTACCATCTAGTTTCTGCCTCTGTTGTCTAGACGAGTGGGTAGTGACCTAACACGGCAGGTTCCCTCAATTAACCAGAATTTGCTTTTTTTTGGCAAAAAACATTTAACAATGCAAATTTATTGATCAGAACAAAAAGCCCTCTTTAAAACACTAATAACTTTGTAGAAGCTAACTGCAAATCAGCATTACCCAAAGTATCTACTTTCCCCTTAACATGAAACTGCAAACCCTCTGATTAACTTTCACTTGTTCCACCGTGCAATTATGACCATAACCAAACTGAAAACTCTTGACAGCAATTCAGACAGATTAGATGTTCTTTTGATCAAAACACATATTAAATGTTACCATTCGAGGCACACAGTTTTAAATTTTAGGTCAGCGACTCCAGTCTGAACCTCAAACTTTGCTTTCATTTCTGCATAATTTCAAGTGCCATCAGAAGATGAAACTACCTGCCTGCACAGATACATTTAAATTGGTGGTTTAAGTTTTTTTTTTTTTTAAATCAATAACAAGCATAAGGAGCTCTATAAGAGTACTACAATTAATAAGCTACTGTGAGAGTCTCTGACTAGTTTAAATTAGAAATGCAGAGTAAGGAGAAATATCATCAAGCAATGAAATGCTTTGCATTGTAAAAAAAATCTTAGAAAAAACATATGCAGATCCAGCAGATGGATACAAAAGACTCCCACCTATGAGCTTTGCATGCTGTCCATAATGTTCATGTTTAGTATAATAACAGCAAAATTCCTTGTGTGTGTAACATGCTTGCCAAAAAAAAAAATGCTACTCTTTTTTAGATGAGAATCTATATCCATACGATGGGCAGACGATAATATAACTTACTTCCAACCACCAGAATCTAAGACCACCACAATAAGAGGGCTGTATTTAACTTACTCATGGTTTTACACCTCTGCCAATATTATGAGACCTCAGTGAAGCTGACCTTTGAAGATAAAATGTCATCAACTCATCATTTTTATCATAGTTTACATTTGAGTGAAATGTTGTCATAATTACAGCGCAGATTCTTGAGTTCACACACATGAACTGACACAATTATGGATGGACAATCTAGCCAAAGGATCACATGACAATCTTTTGGGGGTAAAAATCATGGGATGTGAATCATAATGTGCATTTCCTTAGCTGTGCACTTACCTGCCTAGATGCACTTCCATGCATCACCTTTTACTCTGAAGTGGTGAAGGAAGTAGTGATGTTGCTGCTATGAGACTTTTTTCACAATGTCCTTCCACGTGAAACCAATCACATTTTTTTTTTCTGTGTTAATGTGGCCTTATATGTATTTTACTTACAACTCACAGAAACCCCAAGGTTTGGCAATATTATTATTGCCATGAAAGGATCAAGGATGTGCTCGGCAGATGGTGCAGACTTGTACAACGAACCCAAAATGAAACAGGTCCGGAATTGAGATAGATAACATTGACATCGTGCACCTTTCCTCCATTATCAGAGAAAAAAAGTGAGAGTTATATTCTCAAGGTACACTTTTGTAAGTCTCATATTAAAATTGAATATCTGAAAATATTCTCACTAGCCTCTTTGTTAGGTATACACTGATGGTTTCTAGCACCTTGCTGAATCTATGCCTCAAAGAATTAAAGCATCTCTGAAGGCAAAAGGGTGTCAAACCTGATACTAACAACAAGTGCCTAATTAAAGTGCCGTGGCTGTAAGTGTAAAAACAATTATGCACCTATCAAATCTCATCTTGCAGGTCCATGTGTGTAAGCTAAGTAGGCTGTCGAGCTGTTTTTCTTATCATTTTTGTTTTCATCTTCAGGTTTTAGTGTTTGACTTTTAGCCCAATATTATACATTATCCTTTAATAACAAACTAGATACATCTAGTCGTGTCTGCATCTGCTTGACTTCAAGGGCCCAGCACTTCAAAATTTTAAATAAATCAAGGCAGTAAATCTGCCTGTTGGATAAACTGCATGTATGTCATAAGAAAACATGGGGATTAGCAAATAGTGCATTTCGGTCCTAATGTGGTAGAGATTAGCCAACTAAGAGAGAGTCTGCTGCTGTGATACGAGACTATAAACGTAAATAATTAATACTGTTGGGCTTAAATGAAAACTATTTTGACAGTGATGTGTAAATAAACCTTTCATTCCTTTGTCCACACGGGTCAGCTTCGTGAAATGGCAGTATGCTTCAATAAAAGGATGAAAAAAGCCAAACACTGAGTGTATTATTGCTATTTGCAGAAATGTTCTATCACAGTGTGATTGGAAAACAGAGGAACAATAAAGTGAAGTGCGATAGAGCATAATGAAAGCTGTTCTTGTCCTCTTTTGTGGTGACGCGTATTTATTTGTATGTGTGTGAGGAACGTGATGCACAAGCAGCACAGCTATTAAAAACACAATAAATAGGATGAGTCACTTAGGACAACAACTAAGGACACAAAAGTCCTTCTATTTCCCCACTTACAGCTTCAGCTTTACAATCCCAGCTTGCCAGGGGCACAATGCTGACCATTTTAATGATGCCAGCTGAAGCTATTAACAATGCCGTCACTGAGAAATAGCTGGTTTTTAAGAAAACGGTGGTAATGGTAGTAAGAGGGGGGGCTGTGGTCATCATCTTGTATCTGCCATGAATCCGTGTGCTTCGTTCTACCCTCCAGCAGACTGTGATGAGGGGTCTCATTGAGGTGTGGAGGCAAGACAAAAACAAACAGCTTAAAGAAAGGGAGAAGAGAAAGGAGAGCTACAATAAGAGAAGTGACTATGTCAAGGACTGTGGAGGAAAACATGACGATGGCAGCAGCCCACTCCTAATGACTCATAAATCAGTTTGATATGAATAATCTCTACAGCACCATTAGAGCAAAGTGTTTTGAACCTCATTAATTTCTATTAGGGAGCAACTATCTTCTAAGTTTACTGTAGCATCAAATTTTCCCCGAGCCGCTTTGATTTAATTTTCAGCACATGTAACAAAACATGCAGAGATCATTTTTATGCATGCCTACTGGACATAAAATATTTAAGAAATGCCCGTTAGATATTTCAGTCACAGTGATTCAGCTGCTGGACCGTCAGTGCTTCGAAAGCAACTTTGCAAGGAAGCCTTTCCTTTAGCTGCCTCCTCAGCTGTTTCTCTATATGCTGCTGTCACCTCTTTCAAAGACAGCGTCACTGTAAACAAAACTAGAAAGAAGTAACACAATGCTACGTTACATTTACATAACCACCCTAAGCAACTGTGCACTCCACAGTATGTAACGCAGATCAAATCAATATGAAAAACATGTCAAAGACAAAAATTATTCTATATTCAACTTTAAAAGCAGCAAGATGAGCCCTGTGATACACTGATGACCTGTCCAAGGTGCATCCCACCTTTTGCCCATTGACAGTTGGGATTGGCTCCACCCCTCCCACATGGATGTATGGAAGGATGGATGAATAGTAGCAAGAAAACCCATTGCTTGAAATGTTGACTGAAGATGATGATGACTTCATCATTCATTCATTGAGTCATGTCCAGCTTTCTACACTTAACAGCAAGACAAATGGCAGCACAAACAACACCAACAGTTGCACTAGTGTGACTTATATTAATTAGTAATATTTATTTCTTTGGTCCAGAAGTGCAATTCACCCAGTGAGTGAGGCCAGAACAGTTACTGTACTCAGTCTCTAATTTGCAGTCACATTAAATGAGGAAAAAAAACCTGCCTTTAAAGTCCTCATTTACTGAAGCTATGCAATTTCTCTGTCAGAGCTCTATCCAATTCAATCACTCATTTAAGACAGGAGCATCAATTAAAGTACTATTTTAATACAGCACTTGAAATCAACATGGGCCCACGCCATTTTCCATCTTCTTACCAGAGAAGTGAAGATGTAAGTGTAGTAGACTGACAGCATACCCAGCTCAGATGCCTACAGAGAAAAAGACACAGGCACAGGGGGAAGATTAAAAAAAATGTCAGAAAAAGCTAGGAATATACAGCACAAGAAGAGGTTTTTCTTGAGGATTGGCTATTGAACAAAAATGATTTTAAGTTTGAGGTGAAAGGAAAAACAAAGGGATGGGGGGAAACAAAACAAAAAGCAGGGAGAGTGATCAAAGGGGGGTGGNCAAGAGAGGTCAGTGATGCAGTGTAACTCAAACTCCACTGTGAGTGGAGAGATCAAATCCATATCTTGATAACACCAAGCATATTCTTATCTGACAAAGGTTCTCAATAGAGCAGTTAATTTCTGAGGAACATTAGTATGCTCCCCGACACCCTGTCTTACAATTTGATTAAATCAAGTCAGAGTGAGGAGCAGTTGTGAAGGACAGGGTGAACTTCTCATGGTTCCATTTCATTAAAGCCATCAAAAAAGAAAATCATGGAGGAATAGGTTTCAGTTTAATCACCCTGCAACACACATTATTTTTAAAACCCAATAATATCCCTAAATATCAAGTGGTTGAAAAATTAAACGAAAAAAGTCCCACAATGTTGAGCTTGGGGGGGGGCATCGTGTTGCCGTGATTTGAGTTCTCTTAGAGGAAAAGGTCACTTCAAATCAATCAACACATGTTACGAGTGATCTTTTATCTTATGATGAAACACTCCTATCCTGATGGGAGGATGACAATGCCCCCATCCAGAGGGCACCAGGGCTCATTTTAGAGGTTTGATCAGTATGAAAATGATTTGAATAATATTCTAGGGCCTCCACAGTCATCAGAGCACAACTCAGTTACACAACTATTTTGAACCAGTGTGTTAGACAGCGGTCTCCACCACAAAAATCAAAGCGCCAAATATATTTATTTTGAAAGAAAAGGCTTTCTTCATAGCATCCATTTTGATATGCTCTTTATTAGGTACACCTCTTCAACTGCTCGTTATCACAAATATCTAATCAGCCAATCCGCAATTGCCGCAACTCAGTGCATTGTGGCATGTAGACATGGTTAAGATGACCTGCTGAAGTTCAAACTGAGCATCGGAATAGGGAAGAAAGGTGATGTAAGTGACTCTGAATGTGGCAGGGTTGTTGGTGCCAGGCAGGCTGGCCTGAGCATTTGAGAAACTGCCAATCTTCAGGGATTTTCCCACACAAACATTTCTGGGGTATAAAGAAAATGATCTAAAAAAGAAAAAATATCGAGTGGCCGTGAAGATGAGAATGGCCAGACTATATTAAGCTGATAGATAGGAACAGTAACTCAGTCGAATATATAGCCGCTCCTTACTACCATGGTGTGCAGAAGAGCATCTCTGGACGTACAACATGTCAAACCTAGAAGCAGATGGGGTACAGCAGCAGAAGACCACACTGGGTGGCACTCATGTTGGCTAAGAGGGAGGAAGCTACAGTTCATACAGGCTCATCTGGATAACATAAGATTGGAAAAAATGTTGCCTAATCTGATGAGTCTCAATTTCTGCTGCAGCATTCAGATGGTATGAGAATTTGGTGTAAACAACATGAAAGCATGGATCCATCCTGCCTTGTATCAATGGTTCACGCTGCTGCTGGTGGTGTAATGGTGGACTAACTGACCATCATTTAAGTGTTGCAGTCTACCTGAGTATTGCTGGCATGTCACAAAGCTCAAATCATCTCAAACTGGCTTCTTGAACGTGACAATGAGTTCAGTGTACTCAAATGACCTCCACGGTCAACATATCTCAATCCAAACCCAGTACTAGCAAGGTGTACCTAATAAAGTGCATATGAACCAACAGCAGGTAAACACAGGTGTCACTTATAACATTAATTAGAACTCTGTACCTAAATATCTATTCCATGGCTGTTGTAAAAAGGTTGCTGGTGCTCCCCAAATCCAGTGGGAGATCAAGCAAGTTCTGAAAATGTTCCGGCAGCACATGGTGATAAAGCCAGTACCTTACTGGAGACGCACCTTACAGTTTTATTTTCCACATTGACCGCAGTGGACTAAAATTAACATATAATAAATAGCTTTCACACTGAAATTATTCTAAGATTGTGCATCAAAGACTTTAATAACAGATATTACGCTTTCAGTGGAACAAAATGTAACCTGTGTTTGTGTGCTATTAGTATGAGTGTATGCCATTAAGGTGTTGAATATTCAAACTATGGTAAATATTAAAACACTTAAACGTCAGAAGGTGCTAATTATTGCAGCAAAAAAAGACTTTTATTATGAAACTTGAAATGACTGCTCAAGATGTTTTTGTAACGCTTGTTCTTTTGAATATCTTAATATCTTCTCTATGCACACTGAATTACATGCTTCAGGGGAGTTGTTTGTTAAGGTCTGCCCTGGGGTTACACAGCAGGTACAGGTAGCTAATGTACAAGGCAGCTGAGATTCTTTCTCTTTGCACAAAATATTTAAAAAAAAGAAGATTTCAACCACTGCCTCTTTTCTGTGGGTGACCTCTGCCTTTAATAGCACCAAACACAAAATGACATTATGACCTAAATCGCTTTGTTTGCTACCCACACATTCAGAATACACAATACTGCCATAGCAAACAGATGATGAAAAATCCCTTTGGTTTCTTTCACTACATTTGAAATGACCCTTCTTGCCTTTTTTTTTTTTTTTCCCTTTTTGATCTTCTGGTTGTTCAGCCACAGCTTTTGGTCAGAGTACACGCAGTTTGCACTGCATAATATACTGGACTCACTCTGGTAATGTACAGCTGCGCATAACATTGGAGGCCTGACTGAATGAGATTACATTCAGAATGCTGACCTAAACCCCTCTGAATGCTAAACCCTCAGAGAGCGAGACCTTTGTCTGAAGAGGGTTTGAAGATACAAAACAAACTAATAAGGGGCAACGTCTTGCATGACAAAGGGCGTTTCTGTCCCTTTAGACAAGCTTAGTGCTCTTATCATTATCTGAGACGGGCAAATTATGCCAGTGCAGTGCTTTGATATGTTTGGCAACTACACACTTCACATGAGTTTTGATTGCCAACTTTCTACCACCCTGCCACAGGACTGTCTTTTGACAGGCAGAGACAGGCAGCGTGACACAGAAAGAAGACAGGCAAGTGAGAGCCAGGGAGATGGATATATAAGACCACATGGCGAGGGTGGTGTGAAGAAATGAAGTGAAATCATCTTCTTTGCATTTGGGCACAGAGAAACAGCACAGAGAGTGGTGAGAAGAAAGACCAACTCCATACACCAACTGAAGAGACAGATGGAGGAAGAAGGAGAACACACACAGAGAGAGAGAGAGAGAGAGAGAGAGAGAGAGATGGTCCAGTGTGGACTCCTGCTGCTCTGTGGCTGAGGGTTGCTATGGTGACTGGATGACCACCAACAGGCAACCTGAAAACTTGACTGAGATTGAAAACTACTGTGAGATATATTTATAAAGGCAGACTACAATAGAATGATGGAGAAACGTGGAAAACAAGAGAAACATCTTCTTCACCATCCCTCTCCCAACCCTCTTCTACCTCCACTCATTGTCACCTCCACTCTAGCGATCCATCTATTGTCTTCAAGAAATAATGAGGTGTGTATTAATTACTAAGAGACCATATGCTCCTGCCACACGCCCTCGCTTTCTCAGCTTCAACAATCATCTACACTGATTCCATTAAAGCTTTTTACAGCATCAATGCCCAAACAATAGGAGCAGTATCAGTAGAAGCAGTGTTACAGTGCTTTGAAAAAGTATCGGCCCCCTTCCTGATTTGTTTTTGTTTCTCTTTTTTTTTGGCATATTTGTTATACTTACATTTTTCAGGTCATCAAACAATTTTAATATTATACAAAGATCCATCCATCCATCCATTGTCTTCCGCTTATCCGGGGCCGGGTCGCGGGGGCAGGAGCCTAAGCAGAGAAGCCCAGGCTTCCCTCTCCCCAGCCACC
>JASGAU010383732.1:0-28764 GCA_030220045.1 Australoheros facetus
GCTTAATAAACGTATTAGACTACCACCCAATGTAAGGTTTATGCTACAGCTGCCCTCATTGTTTTAATGATTAAGTATAATTCTTATTGTTATCCTTGAATTTTCAAATGTACTGTTTTACGGTGAAAAAAAAGGTGAAAAAATAATACAGCACATTATTAATTTTTTGATTAAGATGCTAAATTACAGTTATTTACTTGCATTGCTGAAATGAAAAATTTGTTTTAGTGGCTGAACGTTACGCTTGATTAATTTCTGACTTTTCAGAAGTCCAGTGTGCCAGCTCAAATTTGGGTATAATAACCTGAATTCCGTTTAGTGAATTCAAAAAATATTCAGATTTAAAGTTAAAGTTTTTTACATATTTCTAAAATATTTGGGTTTTCTTGTTTTTATGACAGATAGTCTCATAAATTTGTAACTAACTGTACAGTGTAATTAGGAGTCATTTTGAGGGTTACAATGTCCAGTAACCTTTAAAACTAAATAAAATTTTAAATTTGAATTAAACCTGAACATATCCTTTCTACAAAAGTTTTAAAGTATGAATTGCATGTAACAGATGATACTTTTGTCAAAATACTTTTTCATGGCTGCTGTACTTTTCTTGACAAGTAATGGGTTCATGTTTGTTATTAAATTAAAATTGTAAATTTGTGATTCAACAAATTTTGTATATTCACTCAGATCAACAAATAAACAAATAAATAACATTCACTGAGGTTATAAAGTTGTAAAATCCTATTTACATGTCTACATATCTACCTACCTGTGCATTATGTACACATTAATTGTGGCCTTTTCTCAAGAAAATATAAGTTAAATCACTGTTTTGTGTGTGTCTGTGCCTCAGTACACACTACAAATTAAAGTTTGTTATAAGTTACTTAAAAAAAAAAAGAAAAGAATGAAAGCCATGCAGTATGTCTGTGAACATAAAACAAAAAAGCACCTCAACATGAGTTCACATGCATGCGTGGGTTTATATGCACACACTTGCCCATTTATAAATTTATCACAGTGGCTACAGTGTCCAGCAGGCATGTCACAGTGATAGTAGGTGAGCTGTGAAGGTGACGAAGCCTGCTGTGTGTGTGTATGCGTTCCAGGTGATGGATTAGGTTCATTTCCAGTGTAAGCCATCTGTTGTGAGTAAGTGAAAGTGTGTATGCTTGAACATAAGCAGCAGGAGGGAGTGTTTATGTGATACGTGTGTCTTCTGGACATTGCATGTGTGTGTGTGTGAGAGAGAGAGTATGTGTTTCTGTTGCATAGAGTCAATTTATATGTGTCTTTATTTTCATGTGCATGTCTCTGATTGTGTGTTTCTGTGTGACATTCACTGAGTGATGGGAACAGTATAGCCTGTAGTATAGTAGACAGATGCAGGGTTTCTGTGGCCAGGGGCAACAGTGAAGTGTGTGTACAATCAAATGTGTGTTGACAGCTACGAAGGACATCACACTTTTATGATGACCTTAACGTGATTCAATTGACATCCCACAACCACAGTCAGCACACACACAAACTGAACAAATGTCTCAGCATTTAATTTACTGTGGAAATTTTTTTTTTTCCAGCCAGGTCAAATTAAAAATGTAAAGTTTGGATCTTTTGGGGGATTTTTTGTATGATTGCAACTGAATTTATCAAATAAATGCTAAGATCTGTGCACAATGCATCATCACTACAACTAAGTTTGAATGTGCAACACACCTTTTAGTCACATTTTCTAAACCACATTATTTAAATGTAGAATTGTACATTAGCATACGGTACCTGAAATGATGGTAACAGTCCATCCCTGCACATGCAAAATATGCCTGCCAAACTTTCCTAGCATGTCTGTTTGTGTACACATGCTTGTGGATATATATGGACATGTTGATATGTGTTCTGTGAGTCTCCGCGTGCTTTGTGTGTCTTTTTGTTGTCCCCTTGTGAGTCCAAAACAAGGTAAACGTATAATAATAACATCTTCAGAATATATCTCCCCATCTTTCTCCCTTGAGCAAACCAACCCACACCTTACACACCTACTCCACACACCTCCTCCCTGCCTCCTCCCCCTGGCGGTGCAAGGAGCGTCCGGGTGTGAAATGTAAAAGGGAGAATGCTGTCGTTCAAACTGTCCCAACCACCAGTGTCTGCTACTCTTTTCCTCCCTCGCACTCTTGCTTTCTCCTATGGCGACTCTCCCTCATGTTTGTTTCTTACTCTCTTTCTCCGTCACCATCTGTCTTTCTCTTCCTCTCATTCTTCTCTCTCTCTCTCTGGCTCTCTTTTTCAGGTGGGCTTGCTGCTGCAGGTTGCAGGTGCTTGGGACCCTCAGCCAATGAAAAATGAGTGCCTTTGCACACTGTGACTTTGATGAACCTCACCATACGTCAGCCTATCACTCTTCTCCATTTGGCTTCCCCCGAAAAAACTGCCCCGCGACACACATATAACGCAGTATGCACACACAGAAGTGGCGAACGCTCTGGACCAAATATTTGTCTTGTTGAAGGAAGAGGCTGCGCTTGGCTAAATGTGTGGTCAAGAGTGCCTTTTTGTCCATGCATGTGTGTGTGTGTGTGTGTGTGTGTGTGTGTGTGTGTGTGTGTGTATGTGTGTGTTTTCAAGATTGTACTTAGACACATCTATTAAAGCATGATTTGACTTTGAAACTGAAAAGTCTGCTAAAGGTAAAGAAAGTTTTCTTCCAGTGTGGAAAACATGTAGAAAGTCTGGAATAATTAACACCCTTGTTAATCTTTGTAGTTCATAAAAACTGAATTGCATAGTACTATTGCATAGTATTACAATATGTCACCAGCCCTAGAATATGGTCCTTTTCCAGATATTTCTAACTTCCAATGAATCTGGATGAGTCACATTAAACTGACTATGGGCAGGACTTTCACCACTCTAATGTGAACCCATGCAAGGAACCATTTTCCCTTCCTCCGGAAAACACTTCTGGATCGGCACATCTTGGATATCAGTGCTCACATTTGTGTATACAAGTCACGGCCGCTACGTGAACAGCTATTAGAGTCAGGGGGCTAATCCATCCCAGTTGGTCTCTGATCCTGTTCTAATCCCTTTAAAACTGTCTATCAGCCTCTTAGGACCTCTTTTGAGTTAAATCTTGTCAAGTCAGACAACAGAAAAAAAAAAAAAAACCACACACACACATGCACACACAATCACCTGCACTAAGGGCTTTTTAACAAGTTATCTTTTCTAAGTGAAACGATGAAATGAGATACCCTTCATTTGTTAGATGAGGTCATAACATTTTATCACTGTTTGTATTTCCTATAAAGTATAACTAGCTGTGCAGCCCCCTTAAATAAATAGATATTTATAGAATTAGATGATAATATAACAAATGTGCAAATATGTTTTGTTTCCACAGCAATGTTGCTCAAATGCAAATTAACTACACACCAGACCAGAGGTGAACTGAGAGGTGATCTGAAAATCCATTAGCAGACTTTCTCTAAGGAATGTATGAACAGAGATTTTTTTGTGTGCGTGTGCAAATTTCTCTCTACTGGGACATTTCGTAGTTCATTAAACTTATACAATGACAGATTACACAAGGAAAAATTTATTTAAATCATCCTGTATTTTAAAGTTTGTCCGTTTAAAGGGGATTAGTTTCACTCGTCAATTAAATGGCAATGCATAAGAATTTTGCACTCATGCATAGCCATGGTGTGGGTATGCCACACAAAACACCTGATTGTTGATTTTTGTACATTTTTTTTTGCAAATAATTGTATAATGCATAAAGAAAGTACCCACTTTCATTATAAAGACACACACACACACACACACACACACACACACACACACACACACACACACACACACACACACACACACACTCCCTTTAATCCTCTTGTTTCCCCCAGCCCTCCTGCACTGCTTCCCACACAGACAAACACATTACACAAATGAAAAACAAGTGACAGGCTGGAAGAGATGCAGGGAGGGGGAGAAAGAGGGAGGGCGAGTGAGTGAGATTTTATTTAAGTGTTCTTGTAAGCCATCTAAGATATTAATGTTGCAAAGCTACTTATCAATATTTAAGAACATAAAAGGAGTGTGAGAGCGGGGTGTGGAGCTCTCTGTGTAGGGAGAGCAAATCAGAAGGGACCTGCACTATTGTGTGTGTGTTTGCTAAAACCACAGAACAACAATCAGAGACAGGATAAAGTCTATCTGATAGTTAGAGAAGAGGAATTGTTCAGTTTCTGGTTCACTAAAAGCTTTCACACACACAGACACACAAAGTGACTTCTGTTAAGTGATGGTAAATACAACAGCTAATGCCCCATAACCACAGCAAACTTATTTTATGTTGTGGTTAAAATGTACTGATTTATCTTTATGTGTGGATTTATGCATTCATGAATGTACATATAAATGCATCTGCATGTTTTATGTTTATTCTGTCAGCATTGTTTGTATTCAGGTGTGTGTTTTCCACATGCACAGTACCAGTCAAATGTTTGTATCAGGTATCAATGTTTTTTGTTTGTTTGTTTGTTTTTTCAAATTTCCTTCACAAAATAGGTGACAAAAAAATACTTATTAAACAAAAAAGTTTAATTTATGAATAAAGGTGAAAAAGTGAACACTTGTGTTTTTCCATGAGTCTGTAAAGCTAACTTTAATAGTTAGTGTCAATCCATAAAGCACATTTTGTTTCACTAAAAGTGAATCATTTTGTATATATATTTTAATAAAGATAAAGTTACTACCCACATGGCCAAAAATATGTATTTCGGTAAGGTTTCTTCGTGTATTACCTATTAACATGAAAGATGAACAAAAAATTATTTTACTAGCTCTATTTCTCAACTAAAATTTTTAATTTATCTATGAATTTTGACCAATCAAATGTCATCTTGGTGCTAGTGGTTGATGGATAAGAATTTAAAAATCCAATATATGTAAAAAACTTGACGTCATAAGTCACTGGATAAGATGAATCAACTAATATTTGCATCACTTTAACGCCCACATGAAACCATGATTCACTTACCTGGTTAGACCCACCAATCTCTGCTGCTCTTGTTATCTTTATTGGCACAGTTCCCACAATAAACTCATACAACTAGCAAATGTCTAATCAGAGAAAACAGAAAAAGGTTAGGTGATTATCATACAGTGACAATGCCATGCATAATATACATAAACCTTTATTTAACAATAGCACAATTTACAAATAAAAAAAAAGACAATCTGACATATGTGGTGTAAAACTGTGAGGTTAGATGATTTCTCTGGCATTTCATTTTAAAACTGACATTGAAAAGTCAAATGAAATTAAGACATAAGCACTATTATATTCACTCATCTATTAGACACTTTTTTTCATTTCTACTGTACTTCCTCTCTACTGCAGTCCTGCTGCATCCTTCCAAACCTCCATCTAAACATTTAAAATCATGAGGGAGGGTGATAAGAGGTCTAGTCACAGGAAGTAAAGTCCCCTCTGGAGAAAAAGAATGGGTTGCTATGTTGTGGAGGGGGTTACACAACATGACAACAGCCCTTTAAAGATTGCCACTTATCCAGCAGCTGGATAGTGTAATAAATAGACAACAGCCTCATTTGTCTTAACCACAATTAGTCTGTGTGTATGTGTGTATTGTCCCGTGTGTTTGACAAAGACATTAAGAAGTGAGCAGCATGAGCAGGACTCCGCAGGTGTTTGCCATTTCTGTAGCTGGACTACATTAGAGTGACCGACACACACACACACACACACACACACACACACACACACACACACACACACACACACACACACACACACACACACACACACACACAGACCTCTGGACAGTGTTCTGTCATTCTGTGTCTTTCCGTGTCATCTCTAGTGTTACACATCCAAAACAGACTCTGAACACAAACCAGTAAATGATTGCTGCAGGGTGGAAGTGGAAGTGCATGTGTTTCTAAGAGTGACAGATAAAATGGAAAAAGATGTTTGTGGGTGTGTGAATGAGGGGAACAGTGCGTAAGTGCATGTGTGTATGATGACCCAAGGCAGAGCTAGATGGATGAGTGTTCTGACCTCCCTACAGGGGTGCAGGTACGCTTATTTACACAAAGCACCCTTAGGTGTGTAGATGTATGTGTGTGTGTGGGTGTGTGAGCTACAACCCTCTGAACTTATTCTTACAAAGAGCAACAACCTTAAATACTAAAATATTTTTTCTTTTTTATTCGCTGACAGGTCTTTTCAGTTACTTTTTTCGATCCCAGGAAATTTGGGAAAGCTTAATAACACAACATCTTTCTTAATAATGCAGTATAGTATGCTCTGAATGGTCATACATTTGAATCAACGATTCTCTCTAAGACCATTTTAAAAAAATGAATACAAGAACTTCTCAGGTACAATCTCATGCAATACACATACAATCTCAGCTATATAAGTAAATGGACAATGAATAAATTAATTTTGACGTACTTCTCTTGTTATACCATGATGGATTAAGCAGATAAAAGATCTGGAGTTGATCCAAATTGTAGAACTTAAAAAAAAAAAAAACATCTATAAGATGAGATAGCAAAAATTTAGTAGAGTAACCAAATGAACAATCTGCTACGTTCTTAAAAAAGCTTAAGAAAAGCAACTTAGCAACCCCCAAAAGACTAAAGATCCTCCACAGAGGGACAACTGAAGTAGTTGATTTTTTCCTGGTTAAGAAAAAAACCTTTCACAACATCTAGATAAGTCAAGAACACCCTCAAGGAGGTAGACGTATCATTGTCTGAGTATACAATCAAGAGAACTGCTCATAAACACAAACACAAAGAATTTAAAACAAGGTGCAAACCACTGTTTACACTCAAGAACAGGTAGGCCAGATTAGAATCAAGCAGAAAACATAAAAAAATTTTTTTTTTAAATCTTTGGACAGATAAAACCAAGACTAACTTGATCCTGACTGATGGAAAGAGAAAAGTGTGGAGAAGGAGAGAAACAGCTCATGATCTGAAACATACCACATTATCTGATAGAATTCTGAAGAGTACAGGGCTACAGCTATATTGGGGTGGCACAGTGGCGTGGCGGTTAGCACTGCTCCCTCACAGCTAGAAGAACAGCTAGAAGGTCTGGGTTCAAATCGACCTTGGTGGAGTTTGCATGTTGTCCCTGTGTCTGCGTGGGTTTCCCTCCAAAGACATGCAGTTACTGGGGTTAGGTTAATTGGTAAATTGCCCATAGGTGTGAATGGCTTTGTTAGTCCTGCGACAGGCTGGCAACCCGTACAGGGTGTACCCTGCCCTATGTCAGCTGGGATAGGCTCCAGCCCCCCCGCGACCCTGAACAGGATAAGCGAAAGAGAATGGATGGTTGGATGGATGGACAGGGCTATTGTGCTGCAAGTCTGCACTTCAATTACACATTGATTGTTTTAAAAGATACTGTGGTGGTGAACACAGGCAAAACCACAAAAATTGTGTCAATATTCAAATGCTTATGGACCTGATTGTAGATGAAGGTTTTAAGCCAGTTGTTAAGACAATCAAGTGTATACATTAAATTCCTGTTAAGATTTTAATATGGTAGAAATGTAATTTAAGTCTTGCTCAAAGGTATGGGGATACACTTTTTGTGTTTGGTCTTATGAAATTCCAATTATATTTTAGATGTTTTGTGTTTCTGTGACATTAAGGGCAGTGCTCAAATGTTGGTGAAGGGCTTGAACACTACCAAAAATCTATGCACAAATCGAGATCCATAAAAAAATGCTTGACTTGATCCTTAACAATGAATCTAGTTGCATCCCCCAGATTTAGCAGTTGGGAGTTTTAGATTATTGCCTATACAGTAGCTCTGGAGTGAGATGTTCCAACAATCACTGAAATATTTTCTGCATTTGTGACAACTCCATTTTTCCTTTCAGCTTCAGCAGTGTTATTGCAATACAGCTTCTGAAACACACCTTATAAGAGCACAGTGAAAACAATGTGACCTGTGTGGTGACAGCGCTCAGCACTGAGTGTGCTAAATAGTGACTCCATGACAGAGTCTCAAACAAAACCTACAACTAAAATTGCTCTTAAAGCACTCATTTTGAGCAGTAGTGCACTGATGTTACATGGGAATACCTCAACATTTCCATTTAGGAACACTGCCTAAATGAAAATGTAAACCCACACATGCAATATGTAATAAACTTAGCACAAAAAGTAAGGAAATTTGGTTTGGTCTGTTATTTCTTTGTCTTATCAATGCTTCAGCAAAAAAAAAAAAAATCACATACCACTGGAAAGCCTGTTTATTTCCTCTTAAATGGTGCCACATTTGTAAGGAAAATGCATTTGTGGGTTGAGCAACAGAGTTAAGTATGTAGGTTGCACCCATGAAAAACTCGCCATATCTTCTCTGCCAATGACAAACAGCTTATTCTGCTATTACTGTCATTTATTGCCTCCAATGATGGCAAACCTGATTGTCACCAGACAACCACCAGAGGCTCAAAACAAGCCAGTAGCAGAATAAGCTACATGGTATTGGTAGAGAAGATTTGGTAAGTTTTTTGTGGGTGTAACCCACACACTCAACTCTGCTGCTCAACCAGTGCTGCTCACAAATGCAAGAAGCAACACAAATTTCCTTACTTTTTGTGCCAAATTTATAATGATGTTATGCTTTAAACAGAGTAAATATGAAAGACCATTTTTTTGGCCTCGTTAAGTCCGATTGAATTTTTCTGTTACAGATTTACATTTACTTCTGCGGCTCTGTAAATAAATCGGTTGACAATATCTTTCACAATTCAGTAGCAGCTTTTCTCAAGTTTTAAAGTATGTTTGAATAACAGTCCTGTCCAATTTTTATACTGCAGGTGAGAGAAATATGTTCTGCAATCATAGAATCACATTGATTTGCCTCTGAAAGGTGAATAAATTGTTCATGTATTTTATGGAAACAGAAAAATCCATGCTTCTGTTTACAATGCTTGCTGCTCCTGTAAATCAGAAGATGATCATATTGACTGATCCATTCCCTGGTTGTGAATATATACTACTGTATGGTTGTGTGTGTGTGTGTGTGTGTGTGTGTGTGTGTGTGTGTGTGTGTGTGTGTGTGTGAGAGATCACTTTGTGTACAGGAACATTTGTGCATATGTAATGTACTGGTTTGTATGTTTACATTTCAGTTGCACACAGCACTTCTTATTCTTATAAGCTTGCATGTATATTTTCATTTGTTTTATGTTAAATGTGTTCAAACAGGTATGCTTTGCCCCGTGTATATTTGTGTGCAAGTGTTTGTATGTGTGTGTGTGTGTCTTTTCCAGCCCTCAAGCAGGGTCATTTCTGTATTGACAACCTGCTTGTCCCTGTCATGGAAAGAACATGAGTAGAAAGGCCATTCTCATTTAGCCTGATAAAGCGCCTGTAACGTTATAATGACCTCTAGCCATTTATAAATCATACTTTAACATGAGAGAGATGGACCTCTAACTGCTGACTGATTAAAGAATTGATCAAAATTACTCATTCATGAATCAGAGAACCAGGTTTGCAGCATGCCAAGCACTTTCAAAACATTTTGAAAGGTGAAGCATGCACATGGGAAATAAAAACAGAGGTTATGATACGATAAATATTGTACTTGTTCTCTTGCCTCATGTGCAAAAATCTTGTCCCTTTTTGGATCATTTTGTTTTTGCATCCCTTCTTTCCCTTTACCACCAATGCCGTGTCTTTCCTTCATTTTTTCATCAACCACCTCATATTAATCTGCATAGGAACAATCAGCAGCTCATGTTTACTGATTTGCTCAATCAGCTATCAGTTATCCCTTGAGGTTCACGGTCCCCATCGACGTCCCAGAAATGTGTGTGTGTTAATGTGGACAAAGGAAGAAAATCCCTGGGAGAGCCAACCAGAACGTGTTGATCGATCCTCAGCAATTACCAGCCAATCGAAATGTGATTTATTTCCCAAGGAATCATTTCAATATCAAGATTGCTGGTAATCGGATGGGAGGGTGCATATCTCTCTGTGCGTGTGCGCATGTGTGCGTGAAGGGAGATCCTTGTCAATAAACTACCACTTACTTTGCTATTCTCCTTCCTGGATCCCTCTCTCAGCCCATCCATCTATGCATTCCCCACATGCTCTTTCTTCCTTTGCTTTTTCCTTGCTTCTTCTCACTCCCCTAGTGCATCCTTCCTTTCCACTTATACCTCCTTGTCTCTATCCTTAACTATGTCTGTCTTCTCCTTCTCCCTCTTTCACGCATCTTTCGCCACTATTCTCATTCTGTTTTTCTCTCTCTTCCCACACACAACCATTATCAGTCCCCTTTTTTAGCCTGTTCCCCTTCCTTCCATCCTTCTCCTTCAATGCGGCCCTCTCTCCCTGACTGCTCCCCTGTGAGGCTATCATTCTGAGGCCTTGTCAATACAATCAGTCAACCAAACAAAAAGACCAACTGACCAATTGAAGTATTTTGACTCTTAATCCCCCACCTCACCCCTCCTTACCGTCTTCCTTCGGTCACTTTCACTATTGCCTCCACCCTACTTCTCTTCTTTCCCCCTTTTTTGCACTTAATTAAGTCACCAAGTGGCTGTCAGGAATAATTTTTTGCTGCAGTGCGGGGCCGAGGGCCGCTGTAGTCTTGACATTTGATAATATTGCGTCTCCACGTTGATTGAAATTGATTTTGGGGGGGAGAGAGGCCCCCTGCTCGCCACTGCCGTGATCGTTTGACAACTCTCAGCCAATCAGCCCCAAGGACAGCCCATGGACCCCCCCAATCTTTGGCAACTCATATTCCAACGAGTGATGGCTGGGTGCCTGCTTGCGTGTGAGTGAGAGTGTGTGTGTGTCAGAATACCAGGGGTCAGACATCGAGTACCGTCGCAGGGTCATGGAACTGGCAGTCACATTTCCCATAAATCAGCTAAACAGTGCAGAGGGAACCATGCATAAGTCCATTCCTTTATATTAAGTTGGTAAATTTGTTTTGTGTAGGCAGCTACATTTGTGTACATCCACAAATAACCCACACACAAATGTAACTGTGGTTTTTTTTTTTTTTTTAAGAAACCTCTGCCCCTTTCAGCTATGTTTTTCCTTTGCGAGCTAATAGAGGGTATAATGTTAGATGCAAATGACTGTTTTAATTGTTGCCTTATTAGTGGGGAGTGGGGGTATTAACTAAAGAACATCATGATGAAATGCCACTCAAAAGCAAGCTGCAGTCGGAATCAATCAGGGTAATTAATTACAAACGTGAACACCACCATCAGTGTTTCTATAATGTTTACAATCCAACTCGGAGCGCTCTGGCTTCACTTCTCTCTCAGACTGCAGGCCCAGACCAGAAACAAGCGATGGGTTTCCAGCATGTTTTCTGCTATCTTCTTATGAGCTGTTGTCCCAGGGCAAAACGTAATAATTATTTTTGTAGTTTTAAAAGATAAAGTATTTTGGAACACCCTGCCTAAGGAGTATAGACGTGTAAAATAGCATTTTAAATTACTTGAAATGCTGATTTAATTAGTTTTGACCATTTTTCCCTCAATGCACTAGATATCATTTTTAGTTTTCAATTATAAATATATCTGTCTCTTTTATTGTTTATCTTACTGACATTTATTGTTATTTTAACATCCTTTGTAACTTTAATGAAAAATCCAAAACAGATAAGCAGAGTCATTAAGTTATTAACGTGATTTTCCACAGAACCAAAACTTTGACTAGTATAACCCAAGTATAAATGGTAGAAAACGCAATAAATATATTCAATAACAACCATTCACAACTGATTTTTTTTATTTTGCTAAAAATAAGCCTCAGTGTTGTCACAGTTTTACTAGTTTTTACAGCTTTTTCTTACAGCTGTTTTTGCTCCCGCTGCAAGGCGGTATTCCTGAAAGGTTACAATATCCTCACCTAGATTTCTTTTCTTCTTATCAAAATTATTTATTTTTAAACAAAAATGAAATTAAGACATATTTAAAATCAAATCTACAAATAGATTAGATTTTTGCTTTGGGAATTTTCATGAAGAAGAAGAAGAAGAAGAAGAAGAAGAAGAAGAAGAAGAAGAAGAAGAAGAAGATAGTGGCAGCCTGCCAAACATTTATGTGTTAGCCCTTGAGCAAGGTACTTAGCCACCAGAGTTTCCAAAGCCAGGATGACTCTAAAAGAAAGTGTTAGAAATTCAGGAATCCCACATTGGACACTATTTGATTCCTCACAGTGAAATAGTTTTTGCATCTTTAGTAATTGTTTTAGAGCACTCAGCCCACAAACACTCCTGATTTATTTGTAAGGTCTCAAGACAATCTCCATTCAGTTCTCATCTGCTCCTGTTAAACTGGGTTATGGTTATCATTTGGTGTGTCTGTCTCAGAGAGCCGTTCCATATTTCTGATTAGGCTTCATCTTTTAACCCCCTTTTTCATATGTTCTAATCGCCTCTCACTGCTCCAGGCAAAAGAAAAAACTGTACCAGATGAACACAGAGGGAAAACTGCTGTTGTTTTGGAGCAGACGTGTCCAAATTAACTGTGATTTTTTTTCTTCTTAAATTCTCCAGCAGTTAACTATAATGTTAACTCTGGCCTAGAAAAACTACTTTCAACTACAGAATAGGATGAGCCCAAGCCCATTTACAATTAAAGACTGCTTGGCTGTGTGTTTTTGTGTTTAGAGGATCATCCTTGATCATCCTTTTACTCTTCTCACTCTTTTCTTATCACGCCATCTACACTGATATCCACATTCTTTGCTCTTTTCTCACTCCATCCGATTTTATCCTCTAAGCCTTCTATTCTCCTCCTCTCCTGCTTATCCCCCCTGCCTTCTCAGCCTTCTTGTCCGACAAGCCAGCTATTAACCTCTGGCCTTGTGTCTCTCCTCCCATCACAGCTGTGGTAATTAGGAGGTCAATCCAACCCTCTGTTATCATTTGCACTGCCATACAAATACACACACTTTACTGACATCTCTAATGGCAAAATTGTGACATATTCATTGTATTTCAATGAAAAAAAATGATTAGCTTGAGACTTTAAATACTTTTGTAAAATAAAGTCTTTTTACAATTTTAAAATAGGCAAAAAATGTAAGTAACATAACTAATTTGCAAAGGAGATTATTTTTAGCTGCTTTGAGGTCATATCCTGAGGAAAAAAAAAGACTTTCTGGTTTATCTGTGATAGTTGTGTTTTGTGAAAATTACTATTTGCTGCTGTAAATGTTCTATCCTGTCTTGAGTCATCTGATTCTTTAAAAACCAGCAATCAAATAATTAAATAAATAAGATTTCCACATTGTGATAATAGAGCCATGATTATCAAGACAGCAATTTTGTCTGCATTGCCCTATTAGTAATTACATGTCATTTCACCAAATTGCAAAATTGTTAAATATTAATAAATGAAAGCTTATACACAGACATACTCAATATGGTAATTTGATGCATAATTTCAGTGTGTGTTGTTCTCTAATCAAGCATTTTAGCATCTTCATACTATAAGTACACACACATGCACACACACAGCAGGGTTGACAGGACTGGGCAATGAGCTGTCAGCGCAGTTTCTCTTCATCACACAGGTCATTGGCTGATCCCTGTCTGTCTTTCCCTCTGCCTGTCTCTTTCTCTATCCTCCTTTTCTCTCGTTCTCCCCTCACCCCTCCTGCTTACCGCTCTGCGTCTCATTAACACAGCGTACAATTAAAGTGTGTGTATCAGTGTCAGACCCTTGCTATTAGCACCTCAGCATAAATGGCACTTGGCAGAGAGCTGAATCACAGCTTCCTCCTCCCAGCCAAGCAATCAAAGGCTACAGCGAGCTTAACACAGCAGAGAACAATGCAGCTGTAGTGTTTGTAAGTGGATTGACACCATTTAGCTCCTGTCACTTCTGATGGCATTTAAACATTTTTTTTCCTCACACTTTCACAAATTTAAAAATTGTATATATTTTAATGGGACATAGTCTGGATTAGGTGACGAAGATTACTTTGATATACAGCAATGCATGGCAAGGTGAGAAAAGTAATTGTATTTGCAGGTAGGCAAGAAAATAAACTTCCTATTATTATTTCAAAAATGTATTTTATTTAGACTATGCAAAGATCAAAGGGCCACCATTTGAAACCTTGCTGTGAGTGGTGAGTTTTGCATCAATATTATTGTTTTTGCACTACTACTGTTTCAAATTCTCAGTAGCATTATTAAATACATTTTTACAGCTTATAACTTAGGTCTGTTTTTGTTTTTGTCTGTTTTTTGTCTGACCTTGTCTGACCTGGAGTACTTGGATGCCTGCCTAATTCTGTTGCTTCTTCTCTGCAGTACAATGACAATAATGTCTTCTTCAATCGCTGTCATAGCAGGTTTGCACAAGGCCGGGCCATCTCACACAGCAATGTGACAATCTTTACTCACTGATGGCAATGCTTGCTATTCCTACGTTCAGCAAATTCCATGAATTTCTTACATGTGTTGCCCTAAACTGTTCACATTCAAGGGTGTCAGTTTTGGCACCTTTAAGCACTGATTGAAGCAAACTATCCCATTGGAAAGCAAACTCGAAATAAGGAGACAGGAGTAGTGGCATCTTAAGATTGTCAACCAGGAGAACATGTTTCATGTCCCATTTAGGAGAGTGTCCTCCTTTAAAGACAACCTCACAAGTTGTTTTGCAACTACTCCATACCTACATAGACTGTTTCTTATATAGTGCTTGTCTACTGTCCTTGAGCTCTCAAAGGGCTTTATACAATATGTCTCATTCTCACCCAATCAAGCACCTTGCCCAAGGATACTTTGGTATGCAGAATGTGGAAGCAGGGATTGAACCACTACCCTTCCATTTACTGGGTGAACTGCTGGACCTCCTGAGCTACAACCACATTATACACTGAGCTGACACGTGAAGCCACATGTATGAACGCTCGTTTCAGAACAAACGACTGATATTGTTGTTCGGATTGGATGACATGTTGGTTTAAGAGCTTTGCTTTTTTTTTTTTTGTACATTGTTTTGCTTTGTTTTCAGTTGCTGAAGGTTTCCTGGCTCTTTATTTAGACCCATGGTTGCCCAAAAATGTATGTCAACCAGCCAAAAAGGAACAAATCCAAATAAACTGACTAATTCTGACTTGTGGTCAGCCCTAGTTCATAGATTCCCATGCTGTAAAGAGCCTATAATCAATATACTGCATTGTGTGATTATTTTATACCTTGGTAAGGATCTGTCTGGCAACTGCATTTGTCCACATTATTATTATTTTTTTATTAAAGAAAAAGAATTAAAAGCTACAACAAAATTATGTATATAAAATGTTACTTTGGCAATGATTTATCTTTAAGCACAACAGCAAAAACAGATTTTACAAGCATGAACTGAATGGATGACAGTTTAACAGACACAATTCATGGCTGACGGCAGTAACTCTCACACACAAACACTGATTTAAACAGACACACACACGTACCACACCCTCTCCCACACTGCAGCAGTAAATATCTGAGATCTAAATCCTCTTCACAGTATTGCCTAATTACTCCAAACAACATGGTTGCTGATTAACTTGTAATTGCTGCTTTGAACGCAGCCTGTCCCTCTCTCCTCGTTAGGGTTATTACTGACTATAATTACCGCTAATGTGCAGAGAGCAACACACACAACCTCACATGTACACAAACATCCATGCAGGTGAATGGTAATACCTAAGCACCTGAACACACATATCCTCACACAAACTCATGGACACACTTCGCCAGGAGGATACTTAGTTTCTTGGAAACTGTGACTGGAGCACAAAGCAATAACAGTGAAATTTAGGCAACCAAATTCATTTTCAGTATGTTGCCTCATTTAACCATTGCAATTCACAGCAGCCAAACTCCTGTAATGGTATTCATATGTCACTTTGTGTCTCACCGGTGCCTTTTAAAGCTCATCACATCCCCAAATCTAAAAATTTTGGCCCCTAGATTATGTGAGTGATGTCTATGGCATGTTTGAGACCTACTGCTGTTTTCTCGTGAACATTTGTAATTCTGGAAGTGCATTATTTTAATTTTACTGATAGAAACACACCAATGGAAACTTTCCAACAAAATGCACATAAAAAAAGGAAAAATAATTAAGCTAAGGTCAAGTTTTTGAAGGAATTTACTGCATTAAAAAAAAAAAAAATCACATGCTCAGAAATAATCCTCCAAAACAATCTCCAGCAACCAAATAATTATAAAAATGTATTTTCCATGTTTTTTTTAGGGATGTTTTTAGTATATCCCATCACCACACAGATCATATGCAACATTGTTTCGATATCCTGCAGGAAATCAGATAAGTAGAGACATATGTTTTGCATTTCCATAAAAGGAACATTTGTAGAATTAACTATCTGCTCATAAAACCCAAACAAAGAATTTAGCAATGCTAATCTGTTTGGAAACTTATGAATCCAGACTGGGCTCCTGTAAACTCAAAAAAAAAAAAAGAAAGAAAGAAAGAAAAAAGAAAACTAGAACTCATTATTATTTGTATCAAGTAATATTTGCTCAGTGTGAAGCAAATTCCAGCGCTTGATCGTGATTTATGAAAACAAGTCCTGTTTGAAATGATAAACATCAGTGAAAAGGGAGCTGTTTGTTTGTCTTTCTGCACTCTGCAGTTCGGGGGNCCTTCTGCCTCCTGTGTGTAAAAAGGCATTTGCGTGGATCTAAATCCAGCTTAATCGTAATATTCCAACTAAACTTGCTGTGGAGAAAGCTATAAACGCAAAGCTCCTTTTAAGTTCATAATCACTTTCTCCTTTAGCCGGGGATAATGGTACTACTTGTGGGAGATTTAGCCTACGTCTGTCTCTTTCTTTCTCTCTCTCGTCCCTGCCCTACCTCTCTGTCTTCCTCTGTTTCCCCCAAACACGCTATCTCTCTTTCTTTGGACCATTAGTGATATTGCCGGGCCGCAGACCTCTGTGTTAAGTCACTTAATCAAAAGCAATGGGTTGAAAATCTTGTTTGGCCTCTTATGTCTGATTCATTCCTGCAGACAAGAGCAGCGGAGAGACAGAGAGAGGGCCTGGGGGAAATAAATGGAGAGCGAGACAGATACGTAGAGGGCAGGGAGAGAAAGTGAGCAAGCCGGTGTTGATAGGAAAGTGAGATGGTAAGAGAGAAAGTGTGAGAGAAAAAGAGAAAGGACATTAGGCGATGGTACTATGTGTTATCACCTAAGCAGCAGCAGAAAAGGCTATCATTGGCTTTTTCACCCTCTGGGCGATGAGGAGGCCACTGTTCCTCTAACCACTTCTGACTACCTCTCATCCACACAAGCACATACACACATGCTTGCAGACACACAAAGTCTCATTTTTGCTACTTTGTCTCTTTTGTGCTCCTCGCTGGACTTCTTCATTGGCATAATTCATGCATTTCCACAAATACTTTTCCGCTGGTACCCTCTCACACCACAGACAGAGTCTAAGTAAAATCTTCAAACAAAACACATTATTCTTCCTGCAAGCCATTTCTGATCTGAATCCTCTGTGATTAAAAATGCTGTTAGTGCTAGTAACAACCTTTGCCAATATTAGTTTGTGGTCTGAGACCATTATCAGTTTAGTCAATTTAGTCATGTAAAACTCACTGTTGGTTTTTCCATGTCTAAAATGTGGCTACTTTTATTAGATTAGAGGACTTTCATTACTGCCACAATAATGATTAATAAAATTGCAACAAGATAACAATAAATTTTAATGTTTATAAGAAATGGGAACATCTTAGAAATCAATCCATTCACCTCAAACAAAAATCCTACAACTTCTTGAAAAAAAATTATTTTGGACTTCACTTTACAAAAAAGCTGAATGAATGGTGATTTAATTTAAGGGTTGAGCTATTACAGTAAAAGACAAGGGTTCATCCCTACAGCTCAGTGCTCTTTTACGAAAATAAACTGTTACTGTACATAACTGTAAAGATAAAAGTAAAGATAACAGCTGACCCACCATACTAACTTTGAACAATTTAAAACTGATGGTGCCACTTTGAAACATTTTTAAAAGGTAGGATGCTGTGGATTTACAAAACAGAATTGTACAGAATGTGAGGATCTATACTTGTAGGTCCTCACAAGTATAGAAGCAGGAATGTACATGCATTGTGTGTGCAAAGGAGATGATGGGTGATGGAGGGGCTCTATGCTCCATAGGGGGGCAAATGGAACATACGGAGCACCAGACCTCTCCTACTGTTGTACCACACACACACACACACACACACACACACACACACACAGAGAGAGAGAGAGAGAGAGAGAGAGAGCAAGAGAGATTTTATTTTCATTTATTAATTCAAAAGAAGAAAAATTTTCTGGAACTGACAGGCTAAATAATCAACCGTCTGTCTTGTGGAGGATGTGCAACAGAAGAATGAGGAAACATGAAAGGAAATAGTCCTTGTGTGAATGGATTAATCAATATAAAGCCATCAGGTTTTTAGTAACACATGCTGCTTTTCCCACAGAATCAGAAAATGGCAATCTGTAAAAATTAAGATATACAATATGCCAAAACCTGTACCTTCGAGATGCAGAACCCAGATTTATGGTTTGGAGAAGAAGACAAACAACTGAATGGAAAAGCATCACTTTGATTCCCCCGACATTATACCATTAATGCACTCTCAAACATCTATAAAGCTTTTAACATTAATACACTCTGGGACTTTGTCTTAGTTGTAGAAGTTAATACGAGCTTTTTTTTCCCTTCAAAAGTTGAAAACTGCACAATCTGAAGATTGATAAGATGGTTTAAAAGTCATAAGTGAATTGGATTTTCTTAATTATGATAAAAGTCATAAAGTGGGGATTTTGTTGTGAATTACCCTATGATGCACAACGGGGTCAGAGAGTAATCTCTCACCTCTTAAGACGATCGCAGTTTTCATTTCCTAATTGAGGGAACGATGGATTGAGTGATAGATGGAAAGCAGAGATGGTGGAGATAAATTGGTGTAACTCTGTCATCCCTCATCTCTCTGTTTCAATAGCCTTTTATTTGATGTTCTTTTTTTTTTTTTGCGAATCACTCTTCCCTGTCCCGTATGTATGAATGTTTAAAGTCTCTTGGATTTGGGACATTGCATTGTGGAAATGTACAGTTAGCAGCACTACTTAGTGAAAGCAAAATCCCTCTCATGCCAAACATCTTTCTCTTGGAAGTCCTCAGTTAAAGAAAAAACTGAAAAGCAAAAAATATTTTTAAAAAGTGAGTTCAAGCAGATTTTCTTTATAAATGACTCAAGTGATTGAGCAATGAGCATGACAGTGAAAATACTAGATGTGCTTAAAAAATGGATTGTAATAATATTTTTAGCAAATTTCTGAATAATATAACACAATACAATGTATGGTTTTTATTACATATTCACATTCAGATAATCTAAATTGCATCATTCATCGTAAGTCTGAAAACCAATGGGAAAAAACAAAGAAAACCAGATAATCAACTGTTGGATACTTTTAATTGAGAAAAAAGTTCTAGAAATAATTTATAATTTCTACAAAAACTTTCAGCTTACCACCTCTACTTTTAGTGTTGTTTGTCTCAGGAAACTGAATAAGAATGATTGTGCTTCCTTTTCACCCCTTATGTGCACGTGATAAAACATGTGTTGCTGCAAGCGTCGCTGAGGTTCGGCTACTTCACATCAAAAGCACTCCAGCACCTGTACACACAATCAGCCCCTTCGCGCTGCCACAGGTGTATGGTATGAACGCACTCTGTTATGCACACCTCTCAGACATTGAGAAGATGCAATTCAATTAAAAGGCAGACACATGCACACATTTATATTCACTCAAACCCATCCATCCAACCACCAACCAATCACCTAATACAAAAATTATGGCACAGACACACACGCACACTTAAAGTTGATATTCAGCCCTGTTGCGGACGCTTCTCAATTCAATTAAGATACACTGGAATATATCTTTTGATCTCAGTATTGGCTATCAGGAACACACACCTGATCCTAGCAGCAATAGTGCCCTCATTGTCTGCAACACAATGCTGCTAAAAGCTCACATCATCTGGCTAGCGGTAACAACAGTTTTCAGGCAATAGTGCCATTTTCAAAAGTACAACAGAAGAGCATGCAGCGAATTCAATTATGTATCATTGTATTTTATGTTTGCGTGCTTCGTTGGAGTTATATTCAGCCGCGTTTTTACATTTACACATTAAGTGTCTATGGCCCCCTCAATGCAGACAAATGCCATTTCCATTTAATAATGAGCTTTCTCCATATTTCAGAATCAGAACCTAAATTGTGATGAAGTACCTAACATAATCTTGTGTTTTATTTGAGTAATTAGGTGAAAGAGACGGGAAACTGCAAAACAACAACAAAAAAGGACCTAACCAGAAATTATAACTGTGTATATGACCAATAATCCATAGCACCTCGCTGATCAACAATATATTTGTATGGTCATTCAGCACAGGTGGACGTTACAAGATTGAAATTGAAAATGATGAATGTAGTTTCTGGTCTTTCTAAATTTTAGTGAAGTGTTTCACAAATACGCAAATTCCTTGTTTGTGATATTTCTATAATGGCACAGATCTAAGTCCTCAGATCCTAAAAAGATCCTCAAGGGAAATTTACAATAGGGGAAAAGTTATAATTCACAATACAATTACAAGCCACTACGTTAGGTACACATGTTCAACCAATTACATGGCAGCAACTCAATGAATTTAGGTGGCAGACATGGTTAAGATGACTGGTTGAAGTTCAACCTGAGTATCAGAATGGGGAAGAGAGGTGATTTAAGTGACAAACTGCTGATCTACAATCCATCCATTTATGACCACAGTGCCACCTCCTTCTGATGACTGCTTCTAGCAGAATCATGTCACAAAGCTCGAATCATCTCAAAGTGGTTTCTTGAACATGACAATGAGATCACTGTACTCAGACAGAGCACCTTTTGGATGTGGTGGAACATGAGATTCACATCATGGATGTGCAGCCAACAAATCTGCAGCAACTGTGTGTTGCTGTCATGTCAACAATCTATGAATCTATGCTATGAACTATTAAGGCAGTTTCAACAAGTTACAACCAGTATGGGATAATATCTAGGATAATATTTAGGTAATATGTTCAAAGAATTGAAACAAATCCCAGAATGTCAAAATTTACAAAGTCTAACACAATAAAACTAAAAGAGAAAATGTTTTTATTTAAAAAAAAGTTTTCCATTTTAATTAATTAATACTGGTGAGGAAGCTGTCTCACTAGGTATGAGAGAATTCTGTCCTCAGCATGAGAGTCCCAGCCATCACATTGGCAGGGAAATGACATTTTTGATTGTAGTGCCTGTTTTGTGTCTCTCTGCATGAATACACAGCTCTGGATTTTGCATATGTAAGGTTAAAGTGGCGAAGCTCATCCCGCTGTATTCAATCCTCAAAAAAGACATTTCCTCTTTCCCCCCGAGGCTGTGGGGGTTGAGGTAATAAATGGGGGGGCATAATGGCATCTGTGCATGTATACATGCACATTTGAGTATATGCATGCCAAATCGTTTGTGTGCATATGTGTGTGTGTTATTCGCTGTTCATCTGAATGGGGATTCATTGGGCAGCCATTTCAAAATTAAATGCTTTTGGTCTGGCAGATTGCTTTACGTCTCTGTCATGTTGTTGTGAATGGGATGCAGCCTTTGATGGATATAAGGACTGACAGGAGAGCCCCCCTCCACACACACACACACACACACACACACATACTCACACACCACTTTATTCATTTTCACCCTTATTCTTTCCATCACACTGTCACCAAGCTTCCATCCCTTACCTTGAATCTTTTGTCCCTTCATGTAATACATACATATGTTTTTGAAGATCATTGCGGTACAGCTCGCATTTCCAAGTTTACAAGAGAAACTACTGACACGAAATGCAATAAAAAGATAAAGCGATGCACGTTTTTGGTGAAGAGCAAACGAGAAACTTTTCAGCTGTTTCCGGTTTGTTTGTTCACTTTAAAAACAGCTTTTCCTGAGAGTCTGTGACAGTAAACACCTTAATTCTGCAACTGAGTTTGATAACTTTTAAAAACACGTTGCCAGCTCTTTGTTACTTTCAATTAAGTTTCCACAAAGTTCCAGTTTTGCTCCTTCTTAGAGGCATGAGCTTACACACAGACATATGAACTGCAGTCAGGAACTGCTAGTACTAATAAGAGATCTACAGATGGTCCTCTCAGATATCCGGCACACATTTCCTTTTCCAAAACCAACTTGTACAGAGTTGGTTTAAGAACAATATGCAAAACTTCCAGACTTCCATAAGTGTTTGTCCCTGCGTGTGTATGTCAGTCATGACTAAACACAATCAGTCCTGTCTGAATTTCCTGCTCTGTGACAGTCTGCATCTGCCGTCCCAGTACACGTCATCTGTCTGCCACATGCACACACACTTCTTCATTTCCTACAAGAAATATCATTCTTAACTGTGGGAATAAATATCCCAGTTACTTTTAGGACATTACTTCATTATCTGATGATGCATAATGTTTCTATGTGCTGCTACTTTGATGAAAACAATTAAGTCAGCTGTTTCATATGTTACTAAAGTCACATGATTGCTTCTTCCATTAGCTATCTACCATGCTATGTTCTTGGTCATTCTGCAGAAGAGCCAAGATCTCTGAAGTACTCAGAGCTCTCCATCAATTCCATTTATTTCATTGTTTAATTTTAAAAGATGGATTTAAGAAAAAAAGATTTGTTTTAATTAACTTAGCACGTGAAGTAGCTACTTTATTTCTATTTAGCCCCTTTTGGCCATGAACACATAAGTAGCCTTTGTTTAGTGCGTGTGTGTGTGTGTGTGTGTGAGCACGCACACATGTGCATGCATGTCTGTGTTAGCGTAAACTTGTAAGTGTAACCAATCAAAGGGTGCCAAAATGGCATTCTCTTTGTTTTCAATTAAACATACAAATATGACTGTAGTTTGAGAAAGAAATGCTATTTAACTGAGCAGAGAAGTTCGATGGATGAGATCAGGAGTAGGAAAATATCTACTTTTAGGCTCCACTAACCAGCACAACAAGCTGCGAGTGCTATTCTATTTTGTGATAAAAGCTATTTGTATTCCTGTCTCACACACACACACACACTCTTTGGCTCCATGTGCATCCACACTTTTTAGTTGTTCACTTATATATATATGTGTGTGTGTGTGTGTGTGTGTAACTGTGTATGCATGCATGTTGGATTGTGTCTCATTCATCTCAGATGCTAGTTTTTTTCACCTATGAGCAGATGAAAGCCACTGAGAGGTAATGGAACCTCTGTTGAGATGAGCCAGCCAATCTGCAGCTTGCAAAAATACATTTCACTCACTCTCTCTCTCTCTCTCTCACACACACACACACACACACACACACACACACACACACACACACGCATGCACACACACATGCACGCACGCACACACACACAAAGCTTGCCTAATACATTTGCATCTCAAGTGCCAAAGCAGCTAGCTAGCTAGTGAGACAATTTGAGTTACCATTCAAATGAAGGCAGTGTTTGTGTGAGCCCCGGAGAGCGAAAAAAGCAGAGAATGTTTTTTTAGGAATATGCAAATTCTGCTCTGCATGGGAAATCTTTCTTGAAATGAGCTTTCTATTTGGGGAGCTTAAATCAACAATCACTTTGCTTCACTGATGTGAATTGAATACGTTTGGCTTCTGTCGATGTTTACATTTAAAGCGTGGCCAGAGGGGCTTAAAGAAACACTAAAAGAAAACTAAAGAAAACAAGCCTAAAAAACAAGAAAGAGTCAATCTTAGCTGAACCTAAAGGCTGAAAGTAAGAGGAAACCGCTGGCTGGCTGGCTGGCTGGCTGGCTGGTCGCTGTGCTGTGTCATTTTCATACTTTTCAAGAGAAAAGTATGGAGAAGGAGAGAAACAGCTCTTGATCCAAAGCATAGCACATGACACAAACCAAAAAAACATGCTCTATTGAGTTGAGATCAGATGACTGACTTGGCTATTGAAGAATATCCCATTTCTTTGCTGTGAGACACTCTTGGGTTTGGAGCGTGCTTTGGGTCATTATCCATTTGCACTGTGAAGCTCTGTGTGACCAGTTCTGCAGCATTTGTCTGAATCTGAGCAAAGAGTAGCTCTGTACACTTCACAATTCATCCTCCTGCTTCTATCAGCAGTCACATCATCAATAGAAACTAGTGACCCAGATCTACTGGCAGTCATACATGCCTATGCCATAACATTACATCCACCACATTTGACAGATCATGTGCTATGCTTTGGATCAAGAGCTGTTTCTCTCCTTCTCCATACTTTTCTCTTTCCATCATCCTGGTACAAGTTCATCTTGGGTTTTATCTGTCTAAACTGTTTGTTTTGGTTTGTTTTTCTGACCTGTGCTGGCTCTTTTAGATGATTTCTGGCAAAGTCTAATCTGGCCTTCCTGTTCTTGAATGTAACCATGGGCTTGCATCTTGTGGGAAACCTTCTATATTTACTTCATGAAGGCATCTCTTGATTATAGGCCTTGACAATGAAACACCTACCTCCTCAAGACTGTTCTTGACTTTGCCAGATGTTGTGAAGGGTTTCTCTTAACCAAGCATGGATTACATATTTGGCCATCCCATAAGATTTTTCTATCTCTATTAATTAACTGCCCAAATATTTATGGGCATAAAAGTATATAGAGGTTTATAACTCCAAGGAAATGTCTATTGTGTTTCAGTACTTTTTAACAATTAAAAACTGACAGACTCCAAGTTAAATAAACTTTTTAAAAATTGTATCTTTGACACACACATAATTCTTTTGGTTTTCTTCATACTGTGTCTCCCTAAGTCTCCCAGAATGTTTTAGTCTTAACTACAATGTCTTACTCATACATGGCAATGGCTTCCAAATCTTATTTAAAACAGATACCAGTTAACCATTCAATAGTCATAGTGGGTAAGTACAGCCACAAGATGCACAAACAACAGTGCTGCTGACTGAAAACATTTCTTCACATTAGTTTTTTCACTTTACACATCACAGTGCTGTTGTACATCTGTAGCAACATTTAAGCCCCAGACTGTGAGTCAGATGGATGATGAGAGGCTTGGGAGCGATGCACCGTCTTTCTCTAAACAACCTCATCAACATGAATTTAAAACATAGTTAAAATGTCATCTGCAATATGAAATATTTTAAAATCTCCACTGTAAAGCTCATTCTGAATCAACATAATACTTAGTGCTATAATTCTGTCATACAGCTCTGTTTCCCTAAGAGAAAGTTATTACAATGATTTGTTCAAGGCAGAACTCTCCTAGCACCAGTGTGCATGGGTGTGTGAGTGTGTGCATCTGAGACATTAGCGTATTCCGTGCTTGTACTCTTGTGTGTACATAGACTTGTATGTGCATAAATCTGTGAAAGTACATACAGGACTGAGAAGGAATCTGTTCATGCAGTGTGGAGTGTCTCTGTGATTTTGAGTTAGAGAGAGGGTGTATTTGTCTTCATTTTGTACTACAGTATACGGGTCATAAAGCACACCTAAAGCTGAGATGGTCGATGGAAAGCGGCTACAACCTACTGTGTAAAACTTACAGCTATCAGATAAACTAGCAGAGAGAAGTGAAAGTCGAAGAAAACACACTGCAGTAGATAAAATGCCGATGCTTTCCCTCACACACTGTAACACCACTCTATCCCTCAAATCCCTCATCGTAAAAGTTACTTTTGGATGTTTTTTTGTTTTTGCTTTTAACTCTTCCCAGTGCAGAAACACCCTGGTTGACAGTTAACTAACTATTGTTTTAAACTAGCAAGCCTGTCTGACCTCAAGTAGTTGTCCAAAGATGAGACTTCACAGCAGTAGTGTAAAACACTACCAGCAGAGTGTAATATACTGTACTGGAAAAAAAAAAAAACTGAAGAAAGTGCTTAAAAAAATGAATGAAAGGGACATTTGGTGCTTTTACACACTTGTCTCTTGAGAATCGTTGTAGCACCCTGTTGGCCTTGAGGTCCCAAGTACATAGCCCGTGGCTACAATATACTTTATGTGAAGCAGGCTCGAAGCCAAATAATTTTTTTTAACAGAAGACATTTTTAATCTTTCCAATTATGAAAAGCACAGATGTACATAATAAAAATTGATAATGCCTGGCATTATATCTGCTAGTTCACTTTTTAGTAACGCCTGTAGTGTTTCCACTACAAGTCAAATCATCTGCCATGAAAAAGGCAGATGATCCCCTGCAATAACAACAATCAGCAACAAATACTGGTTGTCCAGTGATTTTATGTGGAATATGTGTCTATGTAATTGTGCATAGCTGTGCATTGTTTACTTTTTCATTAGTACTTACATAACTTTTGTAGTTCCAACTGTAACATTAAATCAAACAGCAAGGAATTAAACCACAACCACTGCTAAATCTTATTACTTAAATGTTAGTTACCTTTGTCTGAATACAGACTGCTGAACTACAGTAACAAGGTAAGCATGAGAAATAAACTACAGGAATTTGTCATGTAAATGACAACAGTTACAGAGTATAAGAATGAAAATACTGGAATTCTAACTTCCTATTTAGATGATAAAAATTCACACCCCCAATCTCTAACATCTTCTTACCCCCTCCATCCTTGCTCCATCCATCCATCCCACCCCCTGCCACCACCACCTTACAATCTTACCCCTTCAATGGTGAAGCAATCTTACAGCAGTCACAGCCTTCTCTCCCTACAAAATTAATTTGACAGGTTTGCATTAAGGCACCTGATCAATACCCACTTAGAGCTGTGAGGGCTAAAGCCAAGAAAAATAACACACCGGCCTCCCCTCCTCTCCCTCTGTACCAGATGAGAAAAAATGAATCTTGGACACTTTTTCCTTCAACCCCCCCCCCCAAATCGCCTGGCAGTCCTAAGCCCCACTCTCTATCACACACATACAGACACACACCCAAATAAACACTCACACAGACACATGAAAGCACACAAATGAAAGGAGACCAATACACAGACACACACATGCACTTTCAAGCTTCTCTATCACCAGGCTGACCCCTTGCCATTGATCGGCAGCCGTTAAGTTGACAAAGGGCCTACGAGGTGTGCATGTGTGTGCGCGTGTGTCTGCTTTGTGATTTTCACTAGGCACTTAAAAGGGGAACAACCAACTATACAACCTTGATAGAGTCAAGACAGTGTGTATGTGATAGAGAGCCCAAAAACAGTATAATTTGAATCCAGCTGAAATAAAATACAGAGTCCAAGTTTGACAGGCGTTCACATGCAGTGCAGCTGAAATAGGGTGAGAGGAAGAGATACATTAGAAATAATACGTACACAACCAATAATCTGAGTCTATTTGATTCTTAGTTTTATTTATTTGATGCCTGAGATAATCTGTCAGACATATTTTTGCTTAAGGGCAAATAACACGGTTAGCAAATTACAAATTGTCCCCAATGGAAGTAAAACAAACCTTTCAAAACTAACATCTATGTTTTCTCATGGCTAATGGTCACACTGGCAGGAGAGGATCAAGCAAACTTAATGGTGGGACTCAAGGCAAATATTTCTACGCACGAAGCCTGTATTGGGACAAGAAGTAACTCCTGCACTTATCCCTTTCTTTCCTCCTCATCCATCCGTCACAGAGTCTTCGAGGGCTATCCCATCTCATCCAGGCAGAAATCAATACCTGGCCCCTGAGACAGGTCCTTGATAAACAGCAGAGAGAGAAACATGGGCCATCCTGCAAAGCTAAAGCTCCCTCCTTGCTTCCCGTACAATTCAAAGTAAATTAACTCACCACTTTTCCTTCAACTTCATCCAACCAACAGCAGATGCCTCCATCCAGTGTTTCAGCTCTCAAGGTCACAGTGATGCTTCAATCCCGGCCATCATTCATTCAAATGCACTTTCACGCTCACTTAAGCGTTTGCAGGCTAACAGACGCAGAGGTGTATACAGTACAACCGCATCTCTGGCCAGAGAGGTTTACTGTACATTCATCAAAGAATAGTAAGCAATACGTACATCTGGGGGTAAAGTTAATCCTCTTGCAGTCTTTGATGCTATCTGTGGTTTACTGTGGTGGCAGACTTTGATTCTTGACTTTAGACTTTAAAGAAATGGCCATCATAATGTACTATATGATGCAAACAACAAAAATGAGTACGCTTCTGTGCAGTACCACTAAAATGTGTCAATGTTTTAAAACTGTTGCATCTCAAAACCTATTAAATCAAGTAGATTATTGCTACAGATGAATTATTAGGCAGCATGAACATACACTGATTGGCCACAGTGTTAAAAACTGCCTAACTTTGTGCAGGTCTCCCTCTCAATCCAAAACAGCTCTGAATTATTCAGGCAAGGACATATCTGGTAGTGCCCTGTAAGCATTGTAGTAGAATCTTTGGGTCTTGCTGGATGGAGGGAAGGGCCAGCATGGATGAAGTTGTTTCGGCACATCCTGCTTATTTTTGATCAGTTTGGGTTATTGACAGCAAGGCATATAGGAGAATTTAGACACCAAGTAAATGTGGTGGGCTCTTTTTTCTTGGTCCTCAAGTTCTGGGTGTTACTGCTGCTGCTGCAGCTATTGCTGCTGGGCCTTGTAATGAAGGGATGTGCTTAGTCTTTAGTAGTGGTACCTTAAAGC